>JABUQX010086132.1:12500-21544 GCA_015478945.1 Trachelipus rathkii | reverse complement strand
GCTTTTCACTCTCACATCCAGATCACATGTTTCACTCTCACACCCAACTCACACGTTTCACTCTTACACCCAACTCACACCTTTAACTCTCACACCCAACTCACACCTTTAACTCTCACACCCAATTCACACCTTTCACTCTCACACCCAACTCACAACTCACACCTATCATTCTCACACCCAAATCACAACTTTCACTCTAACACCCAACTCACACCTTTCACTCTCACACCCAGCTCACACCTTTCGCTCTCTCACCCAATTCACACCCAGATCACACCTCTCACTCTCACACCCAACTCACACCTTTCACTCTCACACCCAACTCACACCTTTCACTCTCACACCCAACTCACACCTTTAACTCTCACACCCAACTCACACCTTTAACTCTCACACCCAATTCACACCTTTCACTCTCACACCCAACTCACAACTCACATCTATCATTCTCACACCCAAATCACAACTTTCACTCTAACACCCAACTCACACCTTTCACTCTCACACCCAATTCACACCTTTCACTCACACACCCAACTCACACCTTTGACTCTCTCACCCAATTCATACCTATATCACACCTTTCACTCTCACACTCAACTCACACCTTTCACTCTCACATCTAACTCACACCTTTCACTCTCACACCCAATTCACACCTTTCGCTCCCTCACCCAATTCACACTTTTCACTCTCACATCCAGATCACACGTTTCACTCTCACACCCAACTCACACGTTTCACTCTTACACCCACCTCACACCTTTCAATCTCACACCAACTCACACCTTTCACTCTCACACCCAATTCACACCTTTCACTCTCACACCCAACTCACAACTCACACCTATCACTCTCACACCCAAATCACACCTTTCACTCTCCTTTGTGATAATGGTGATTCATTTCCTGGTTCTCTATTTGAGATAGATTACATTGGTTTGTGACTTGTGACAATTTTAGCATGTCTGATACGAATGATCCTGTCACAAAAAGTGTGATTTCTCGTTTTATTAAAATGAAGAATGAATGTGCTGGGGGCACAGATTCATTGAAGAACTTCAATATAGGAAGAGTATTATGAGCTAAGCTGTCTCGAATACTCTTCGATTAACACTTAAACCCTTAATTTTAAAGACAGGGGTCAACCCTTTCTCTACACTAAAGTTAGCAAACCTCGGTATCAGCAATTATCCCAACTATCTTCACATGATGGAGAAACAATATTATGTAAGTATAAAGATATAAAGAAAATGTAACCCTGGGAAATTCAATTAATAACAAATGAAGATTTGAATTGATGGTTTTTTTTGAGATGCTTAATTGTTCTTTTTTGAGATGTTTGATTGTTTTTTTTCTTTTTTTTGAGATGCTTAATTGTTTTCTTTTTAGAGATGCTTCAGTTAAGTTAACAGGAGCGTCGGATGAAAAAGCTGAAATTATGAGAAATAAATTATAGCAAACCATGGCAATACTCAATAGTGTGGTATGAAAAACAAGCAATATAAATAAGATCCCAATGACTAACTAGATACATAGCTTATGTTATTTGCTATTGGACTGTTTATGTTTCAGAATCAGAAGACAAAATACAAAGTGGAGTCTTTGGTATAAGGGAGGATAAAGACGACTTCTAATATATATCATATAATATATATACTATCATACTATATACTATATACTACTATATAATAATATAATAATATATATATATATATTATATACTAATATACATATACTATATATATACTACTATATAATACTACCTTATACCTATACTATATATATACCTATATATACCTATACTATATATATATATATATATATATATATATATACTATATATATTATATATAATATATATATATATAATTATATATATATACTATATATATATATATATATATATACTATATTTATAATATATACTATATATATATATATATCACGCTATATAATAGAATATATATATATCATATATATATATATATATATATATATATATATAATATAATATATATATATATTATTTATATATATATTAGTTATATATAATATATATATTTACAATACTTATATATATATATATATATTATATATATATATATATATAGATATGTATATTATATATATATAATAGATTATATATAATATATATATATATATATATACATACTACTACTATATACTACTATATATATATACTATACTCATATATAAATTATAATATATATATTAATGTTCGACAGTTCTGGTGGTAAATCATATCGCGACTTCAGAACACCAATACTGGCAACAGAGCAAATAATATTTAAAAAGAGATAAATAATTAAATAATTAGAGATAGAAAAATGTGTAATAGGAAATAGTAAACTTACGTAAAGAAAGATATTAGATTGCAGAGCAAGTCACGGTCTGCTGGGCCCACCAAGACCGTATTCCGTTTCTTATAACGAACAAAGCCACTTTTACTCACTCTACAATGGGGAAGGGGAACGACAACAAATCTTCTGATAAGTATGCTTCGGCCAATAGTTACATGCAATTAAAATGATATAAAAGGAATTAATGAAAGCAAAACAAAAGCAATGGAAAAAAATGTGCACTGTGCAATAAAAAAAAAAGATTTACCTTAAAAAAAAAACTTTGCTTTAAATAAATACCAACAGATGTTTAGTTTTCGTCGAATAAAAAATAGGTATTGAAAAGTATGGTAATTATTTTTATAAAATTTAATATGTAATATCCCTATATAAATTTCTCCATTCGTACAACAATAGAATAGAAATAGAAGTAATTAAACTGTTCCCAAATATCTTTTAACCTCAGTGCACTGACACTCACTCCAAAAAAAATATCACCATCAAATTTCCCTTTATGATAATTTAATATTTATAATTAAAACAAAAACAGTATAACAATTAACAAAAATGACACTAAACAATTTCACGAGTTTTAAACGAGAACGACAATTTAATAAATAATAATAGTTTCTTGTGATTTATTTCAGTACTTTTTCCATATTATAGTAATAAATCATAAATAAAAGTTTTCAAGCACGATTAATTATAATACATTCTATAGTCTTGTAAAAGTTTGAGATTTATAACTATGTTTCTTCAACACTCGCACATTCAGAACACTACATCTTATAGTACTTAAGTAGTAAAATAAAATCACCAATTATTGTTTTGGTTCGCGTCGGCACGAGAGTATAAAATCACAATTTACTTGCTTTGAGTATTTTCTTAGTCTTTAATTAATTAATGTTTTTATAACCATAGTCTGGTGTAATACGTCCTATTATCGTTGAAAGGAATTCATATAATTCTATATGAATGATAGGTGAATGTAACCCTAAACTGGCTGAAAGTAATCCTGACCCAGTCTTAAACCAGTCTGAAACAAGTCTTAATCCGGTCCGAACCCAGTCGACCTAGAATTATTAAAGTACTAAATACTAAGTCTGTACGCATAAAGCTATAAATGTTACAGTTTTAATTTGTCATTTATTTTTCAATAATAAAATTAATATATTTTAAAAACCTACCCCTAGATTTATTCTAGAGGCCACTACAAAGAAAGCCGTCCGTAAGTAAACTAGAGCATCGTATGCCAATATATAGAGAAGAGCAACTCGGGCTCAATAGAAGATACTATAAAAGAATTAATAAATACTATTAATTTTTAAACCTATCAACATTTAATCAAAACTAAAATTATATTCGCAACCTTTTGCTTACGTTATCTTGAAAATCTAAAATTGATTGATTTACTATTGCACTATTTCCGTGTATCATCCGTCAGAAATTCAAAAAGAATTAGAGGTTCTGTAATATATAAAAGGAGAAAAGAGGTAGAGCATTTCTCTCGATAATATATATATATACTATAATATACTATATATATTATATTATATATATATATATATATATTATATATATATATATATATATATATATATAGTATATGATATATATATATATATATCATATTATACTATATATAATATATATTATATATATACTATTATATATATACATATTTTATATATACTATATATATACCTATAAATATACTATATTATATATACTATTACATATATAACTAACTATATATACTATACTACTATATAGACTATTATAACTACTACTATATATACTATATACTATACTATACTGTGTGTGTCATACCTAATATATATACAACTATATACCTATCAATATATATTTATATACTATATATAATATATACTATACTACTATATATTACTACTATACTATAGTACTACTATATATTATTATATACTATATATACTATAGAAAAAATACTACTACTATACTATATATATATCTATACTTCTGCCCCTGGCCTATTTTTATATTTACTATATTATAATATATATAGTATATATCTATATATAGTATACCTATACTATACCTATATTATATATATATATATTATATATATAGATATACTATATATAAATGATACTATATATATATATATATATATACTACTATATATATATATACAATTATATATTATACTATATATATTATATATACTACTACTATACTATACTACTACTATACTATACTAAATACTATACTTATATATATATATATATATAATATTACTATATACCTATATACTATATATATATATAAATACTCATATATACCTATATATATACTATATCATATATGTATAGTAGATATACCTAGATACTATATATCCACTATATACTATTATATATATATATATATATATATATATATATATATTATATATAGTATATATACTATATATATATACTACATATATATATATATAATTATATATATATATATATATATCTATATCTATATATATATATATATATATATATATATATTATATATATATATATATATATATATATATATATATATATATTTATATATATAGTATATATATACTATTATATATATATATATATATATAATATTATTATATATTATATAATATATAAATATATATATATATAATATATATAATATATATATATTATATATATATAGATTATATATACTATAAATATATATATATACCTATATATATATATATTATATATATATATATATATATATACTATATTACTATATATATATATATATATATAGGATATAATATATATATATATATATTATATATATATATATATATATTATGAGTATAATAACAAAAAAACAAAGAAAAATAATTATACCTATAAAAAAATAATAATTTATATACTTTATTTTATTATCAATCAAAATTTTAATATTTAAATTGTCAAGAATATTTTTAAAACATTTTTTTGCAATTTTATTTTCAAAGTAAAAAGACGAGAAGAACGTCAAAAGCCAATAAAACTTTTCAAGGACTTTCTTAATTTCATTCGTGGGATTCCTCAAGGAAGTTGCGTAGTTCCTAATTCATCCATCCTAAGTCGTAAACTGCTTTCAAAATAGAAAAACGCAACCTTAATGTTCTCAATGTGTTTTTAAATGCGTATTAAGTGTATTGCATGTGTAAATGTGCTATGTATGTATGGGTGTATCAGTGTTAAGTGTAATGCATGTGTTTATGTGCTATATGTATGTACAGGTATTTGAGTGTATTTCATGTGTATGTGTGGTATGAACATTCGGGTGTGTGAGTGCTCTGTATTGCATGTATATATGTGCATTGAACCTTCGGTTGTATGAGTGTTAAGTGTAATGCATGCGTTTATGTGCTATGAATGTAGGCGTGTGTGAGTGTTAAGTGTAATGAGTGTGTATATGTGGTATGAGCGTACTGTTGCATGAGTGCTAAGTGTATTTCATGTGTATATGTGCTACGAACGTACGGATGTATGAGTGTTAAGGGCAATGCATGTGTATATGTGCTATGAACGTACGGGAATGTGAGTGTTAAGTGTATGCCAATGTAAGTGGGTGTGTACTTAAGACATTAAGGTAAAGTAATATCGTAGTGTGTTTGTTTATTGTGTGTACGTGTGTGTATGTTTGTGTGTATGTGTGTGTGTATGTGTGTGCGCGTGTGGGCTTGTATATAATTACAGTAATTTGGAAAGGTGATGAATTTATTAAGGTAATGAAAAAGCATAATATAAATTTAAATATGAGTAAATTATTTTAAAATAAAAAGTTTTGTTGAAAATAAAAAATTTAAAGAGGAAATTTTGAAATTAAAATTTCTAATTTATTAAAATAATTCATAATGTTATTAATTATTAATAATTATATTTAATTTAAAGTTTTATTTGCTAAATTTAATTATTTATTTATTACTTTAAATTTATTTAATTTTAACTCTTTATTTATTAAACTAATTTATTAATTTATTTAATTTTATTTTATTTAAATTTTTTTTATATATTGTATTTATTTATTCATATATTTTTTTATTTTTATTTTATTTTATTTTTATTCATTAATTTAGTTATTTATTTAATTTTTCATTTAAATTTTAATTTTAAATTAATTTGTTCATCATTTATTTATTTTAATTTTATTTCAATTAATTTTTCATTTATTAAAATAATTTATTCACTTATTATTTTAATTTTGTTTTATATCTTTATTTATTTTTTTATTGTAAGTAAACTTGTGTGTGTGTAAGTTAAATCTGTGTGGTGTAAGTAAATCTGTGTGGTGAAGTAAATCTGTGTGTGTGTGTTTAAGTAAATCTGTGTGTGAGTGTAAGTAAATCTGTGTGGAAGTAAATAAATCCGTGTGGTGTAAGTAAATCTGTGTGTGGAGTGTAAGTAAATCTGTGTGTGTGTGTGTGAAAATTGTACCGTAAAATACAAAAGGTGACCGAAAAATTTTGGGTTGCCAAAAATTTAGGGGTGCGCCAAAAAATTTAGGGTGGGCCAAAATTTGGACCATGGAAAAGACCAAAGGGTCGGTAGTGTGTTTGTACGTGTGTTTTTTAAGTGTAAATGTAAGTGTCTATGGGTTAATGTAAGTGTCATAGTGAATGTAAGTGTCTATAAGTGTCATAGTGAATGTGTGTATAAGTAAGTGTGTGTGTGTGTGTGTGTGTGTGTGTGTGTGTGTGTGTGTGTGTGTGTGTGTGTGTGTGTAGGTGTTCAAGTTAGGATAGATCTATACATACGTTCAAGTTAGGAACGAAATATGTGACGGGTGGGACACGAGTGGCCAAAAAATTAGCGTGGAGCCAAAATTGACCCATGTGTATCTGGCAAGATTGGAGAAAAGGTCAAGGACAAAAAAGGTAAAGACATCAAAAAAGGGCTAAGCCCCTAAAGGGTGGCCAAAAATTAGGGTGGGTCAAAATTGACCCATGGAAGACCAAAGGGTAGGTCAAAAAAATTAGGGGGGGACACGTACAACGGTTGCTGCGCAACCGTTTGGCGCAACCCTTCTTCGAAGGGTTGCAAAAATTAGGGTTGCCAAAAAAATTAGGGTTGCCAAAAAATTAGGGTTTCCAAAAAATTTCAGGTTGCCAAAAAAGGTCAAGACCAAAAAATTTGGCCTCTCAAAAAGGTCAAGGCCCAAAAAGGTCAAGGGCAAAAAAGGTCGCGGTAAAAAAAAAGGTCAGGCGCAGGTAAAAATCGCGTTGGTCAAAATGACCCGCGTTGTCCAATACCGTCTTCCTACTACTACCAACACTAAAAATTTCAAATATAGTAAAAATATTTCAAGATTTATCGAAATTTTGGAGTTAGGAATATCTAAGTATCTTTGCATGAGAAAAATAATCTATCGCTAGCTTGTTTGGATTTATTGGAGTTCTTATTACTCCAAAAAATTTAAAGATCTAGCCTTTCTGTAACACTATTTTATTAGTAATATATGACGGATTTCAAATAGGATTAAAATATTTCCGGAGAGCGAAATTTTGGAGTTAAGAACATCTAAGAATCTTGATAAGAGAAAAAAAACTATCACTAACTTGTTTTAATTTATTGGAGTTCTTATTACTCTAAAAATTGGAAGGATACAGACTCCCTCATAATACCATTTTATTACTAACTCATTAAGGATTTCAAATATGATAAAAATATTTTCGGACTTATCTAAATTTTGGAGTTAGGGACATCTAAGTATCTTCATTTGAGAAAAAAATCTATCGCTAACTTGTTTGGATTTATTGGAGTTCTTATTACTCCAAAAATTGGAAGGAAACAGACTTCCTGATATCACAATTTTATTACTAATACATTAAGGATTTGAAATATGATAAAAAATATTTCCGTAGTGAGAGAAATTTTGGAGTTAGGGACATCTAAGTATATCCTTATGAGAAAATATCTATCGTTAACTTGTTTGGATTTATTGGAGTTATTATTACTCCAAAAATTGTAAGGAAACAGACAAGTTTTGAAATAATAAAATATTTCCGAAGTTATCGAAATTTTGGAGTTAGGGACATCTAAGTATCTTCGAATGAGAAAAAAATCTATCGCTAACTTGTTTGGATTTATTGTAGTTCTTAATACTCCAAAAATTTAAAGGAAACATGCTTTTTAATTTTATTAATAATACATTAAGGATTTCCGATATGATAAAAATATTTCCGGAGTTATTAAAATTTTGGAGTAGGGACATTTAAGTATCTTCGTAGAAAAAAAAATCTACCGCTCACTTGTTTGGATTAGTTGGAGTTCTTATTACTAAAAAAATTTCAAGGATACAGACTCTCTGATAACACTAAGTTATTCCTTATACATTAAGGATTTCAAATATGATAAAAATATTTTCGGAGTGAGTGAAATTTTGGAGTTAAGGTCATCTAAGTATCTTCGAATGAGAAAAAAATATATATCGCTAACTTGTTTGGATTTATTGGTGTTCTTAACACCCCAAATATTTTAAGGATACAAACTCCATTATAACACCATTTCATTACTAATACAATAAAGATTTCAAAAACTATAAAAATATTTCCGGAGTTTTCGATATTTTGGAGTTAGAGACATCTAAGTATCTTCGTATGCAAATAAAATTCTTTCGGTAACTTGTTTGGATTTATTTGAGTTTTTA
>JABUQX010086132.1:0-7500 GCA_015478945.1 Trachelipus rathkii | reverse complement strand
TATAATATATATATATATTATATATATATATATATATATATATATATATCATAATATATATATAATAAATATATTAATAATATAATTATATAATCCACAAGTATGGTATTTAACACTAAGAACAATTATTATCAACCTACCTTTCCGGATGTTGAACAATCTTGAATTTTTTTCACCTGATTTCCATTTTGATTTTATCAGCCTTCTATTATATTAATTAAGTACGCTTTATCTTATAACTCCTATCCCAATATAAGCTTAGTTAATATTTCTTCATCTTTTAATTGTTTTAAAATGTCCAACTTAACAGCAGCAACCAACTCATCCGTGATATGTTTTTAAATTTAATTGGCCATCTAGAAAACGACTTTTTTTCTATGTCTTGGTATCCTAAATATATAGTTATGGGTTTAGACATCTTGATATAATCTAATTCTTCAGGTAGGCTATCATTATAATATTATATTATATATATACTATATTATTAATATATTATATATATTATATATAGAGATAATATATAATAATATATATATTGGCGTAAAAAGAAGTTACAACTCTACGTCATCGATTCGTTCACCCCTGAATAAACGCTAAACGCAAGCAATGCTTGTGCAGACAGCCAGCAAGCACGCTGCCTGAAAGAAACCTTCTGCAATTCTCAAGTGCTACAGCTCAGAGCTTCCTGAGAGCGACTGTAAGATGTAAGTAAGATGATAAGATTATATATAATAATACATATATAATAATACTATATATTATATACTATATATATATAAATATATATATATATAATATATAGATATATTTATAAATATATATATAGTATATAATATAACTAATATATAATATATATATATGGTTGAGAACAAATTTTTTTTTTTTTTTTTTTATATTTTATTAGACAGGAGAAAGAGGTAACACTTCTTAAACCTTCTCGATAACGCAACCGAAATTTTTAAAATGGCACGAATGCTATTGAAATATGAAAAAAAAAACACGTTATAACCAATTTAAAATTTTGTATTGCAATTTATTTATTTTTTTTTTTTTAAGATATGAAAAAAAGTTTACGATTAGATATAATTAATTAAATTTAAATTTTTTCACTGGTATATTAATTTTTATTTTAGAGTTAATAGCTTTATTCAGTACAATACAAATGTTTTTAAAAAATTATAAAAAACTATAACTAGCAACCCCATTTATTTCTTTTACGTACCTCAGCTTTGAATAAATTAAATTCTCATGTATTATTATTATTATTATTATTATTATTAATATTAATTTTATTTTTGTTATTTCTTACGTTATTAATATTAATGCCAATTATCATATTATATATTATTATTATTATCTAAATTATAATTATATAAATAATATATATATATATATAAATATATATGATATATATATATATATATATAAATAATTAATATCTATATATAATACTTATATATATATAATATATATATACATAATATATATATATATATATAGTATTATATATATAGTAATATATATATGTATAATATATATATTAATTAGAGTGTTTTTTAAAATTTTTATCGATTTTAAGTTTCATTATGTAAAGTTATTGAATAGGTGCCTGCCTTGAGTGTGACATTATACTATATATATATATTATATATATAAATATAATATATATATATATATATACGTATATATATACATAGTATACTAGTACGTATATAGATATACTATAATATATATATAATAATATAACTATAGCTATTATATATCATATATTTCATATAAAACAATATAATATATAATATACTATATATATATATTAATTATATATATATCATACATATATATATATATATATAGTATATCATATAATAATAATATATTCTAACAATGTAAATCAGGTAGCAGAACATATTTATCATATTTTGAATCCATAAAAAGACCTTACTTAGAATAATAAAATCGTGTTCTCATAATTGTTTAACTGTTCAACTTTTGGATTATAAAAACTAAATAAAACCAAACATGATAGCCGATAGAATTTTCTGTCCATAACCGATGAGTAACTTATGATGCGTTAACTCCAAATTTCGATTAACAACCGGACAATATTTTTATCATGTCTTCAAAATCCTTAATATAATTAGTTACAAATGGTGATGCGAAGCCATGTTTCTTCCAATTTGATAAATAAGAACAACTCCATTAAATCCAAACAGAGTTAGCGATAGATTCTTTTTTGATTTCGAATTTGATCAAGGACAAATATCTCCGGAAATTTATATCACTCTGAATCGTTGCTTATTGATATTTGAAATCCCATAATGTCTTCTCACTCATAATATGTCTCGACGGGCTAGTTGTATCCTTCAAATTTTTGGAGTAATATGAACTCCAATAAATCCAACCAAGATAGCGGATAATTTTTTTTTCATACTAAACCTATTTTATAGTCAGGCCCTCAGTATATAATTATATATATATATATTTCATATAGATATATATATATAAATATATATGAGTATTATTTATATCTCCTATCCCAATTTATATATAATATATATATAAATTATCAATTAATTATCTTGAATATTATAATTATTAATATATATTATTATCTATTTGCATGACGCGACCAGAGCTCGATTAAACCATGTGGCTTCTGCTGTCGCTTTATATAGTAGAATATATATTATATATAAAGAGTAAATTATATAATATATATATATATTATATATTATATATATATATATAGTATTATATATAGTATATATATAATATCAGCCCAGGACGCAAGTCCGCGATTTCCGAGGGCCCAGACCCAGAATGGCCCCCGGAGAGCCCCCAAAAAAATGATATACTACCTTTATAATTGTTTACCTCAAAGTAATTGATAACTTTCCATTTCCGAGTAATCTTACGGTCTTAACATCAATTTTAAGCAGTGCCATTGATTCTGTTTATGGCTTCTAACTAACTTCCATTGTCCTTTTGCTCACTCTCGTAGTAGGGTTGTATCTTAAGTGCAAGTGTACAGTGCTACTTGTTCACATAACGGTGATACCAAGAGTGGCGCTCACGAAAAACGTAAAAAACAAATAAAATCATTGAATTTCAAAAAAAATTTCAACTTTTAATACTTGGTTAACTATGGTCCCACCTTCTCCAGTCGCAAAGTCGCCTGTGAGGACATATGTACATTTACAAGACCGCTTAAATCAAATAATTTATTCTCATGCACAGTATATGTGTTACTTTTCCTCTATTATTATAATTATATTATTTTATTTCTTATTATTAATATTGAATTATTCCAAATTCACACAATATTTCCTAATTATCCTTTCTAATAATAATATATACATAATATAATATATAGTATACATATATATACATTTATATATATATATATATATATATATACTATATATAGTATATATAAATATATATATATATAATTAATATATATTATATATCATATACAACATACATATAACATATCCTGGACAGGCGCCCAATTTATGTCACAAGGTACTGTGCAATTTCATTGTAATTACTCCATTAAAGAATCTTTGTTCACAATACATTATCGTAACAAATCGCACGCGTACATGAATATACAATTTATTTTCAGAAAGACTTAGAATAGAATTTAACCTCCTCTCACATTACATCTCACTCCTGCACCTCGTCCTTGTAGAATATGAGAAGCAAGCAACACAGGCCTGCATTGCCGTTACAATCAGCCACTTATAAGATCATCCATCAGCAGACGACTTCGTCTCCGACAATGAAATGATCAAGCAAATAAATGACCACTCATGACATAGAAAATGAATAGATATCAAGAAACGACAGAAGACGCTGATGCCCATGCAACATTGTTATCATATCCCGACAAGGAAAATAGACCCAAGTGGAAATTAAAGAAACATTTTATGAGAAAACGCACCCCTCATCTCAAGTTAATGAATAAGAAGGATGCTAAATATGCAGTCAGTAATGCCCGCTTGACCGTAGCAGCGATTTCTCGAACAACATAGAGGTATCGCTTTCACAATTGGTTTATTTCTATGTAGTGTGTTAACTACTTACAGGTAGAAATTTCAAGTCTCCTAGAGAATATGTAATAGGGGGTAGTCCCTCTTAAGCGTAGGCCCGCACGCCTTGTTGCGCTTCGAGCGATCGACAATTAGGCCTAAGGGCAAAGATGGAATCAACCGACCACCTGGCAGACAGACAGACTGTCCTTTATCATTATTATATCATTATTATTATTATTATTATTATTATTATTATTATTATTATTATTACTATTACTATTACATTTATTATTATTATTATCTATTATAATTATATTATTATTTACCGTCGTAAAGAAATTGAGCTCACGCGAGTGCCTCAATTTGAGCCGACTTCAGCTAACCCCTCTGGTCCATACCCATCTTTGCGTCTAGCCCTACGTTCTCTGCGCGGTTCCATCTCCGCACCCACCGCTCACCTCCAACTTCAGGTTCGATTCCGACGCAAAGCAGCACCGTTCCGCCTCGTTCCGTTCCTCGACTCCGACTCCCTGTATAATATAGTATTATATATAAATTTTAATAAATATTATATATAGACTATATATACTATATATATATAATATATAATATATATTATATATATATTATATATATTAGGGTTGGAGTTATTCGATATCGAGATAAAATCTGGAGGCGTTAGTGAGACGTCAACTCTTCGCTAACGATGATCCCGTGTACCCCGAAAACGGGGTGCCGCACCCCTAAAAAAATACGACATGTCGTAGGAAGGCTGAAATTGCCGTGAGAGGATTCAGAGTTAATTCTGAAGAGGTTGCATACTAGAATCTGAGGCAGTATGGCTCCGCTCCGTGCCTAGCTCCGGTCGCGTCCGACTTAAATAAAAACACTTCGCGTTATAACAATTATTTCGTGTGCTTATATATGTTATCGAGACTTAAGATTCGAATATGATAGTAATAATCACGTAATAGGGTATCTAGATCCACAGAGGAGTTCCGACTGAAAAAAAAGCAAAAAGTGCAAAAACAGACGTCGAGAAGAGAAGAGAAGAGGAGAGTGAATAAGAAGAAAGAATGAACGAGAAGAGTCTCTCAGAGGAGTAGGAGTTGCCAGCTGCACCGGTGGATGCAATTAATAAAAGTCCCCTTAATTAAGTATCAACAAAGGTATTTACGCTAGGGCAAAACTGAATAAGAGAGTTTAACGTTCGTACAAAAAAAAAAAAAAAAAAAAAAAAAAAAAAAAAAAAAAAATAACATAAATAACACTCACAATCAAAAACTACAACAAAATTCTTTTTACTTCTAACAATTAACAAAAAAATTTAAAAAAATTAAAATTTTTTATTCTTTAGGAGTTTATAACTTAAAAAAAAAATACATTATTATATAAATCAACACAGCCCCCAGAGCTCTCACGCCTCGCACCCCCCCAATCTATGATCTTTATTCTAATTGATCTTTGATCATGTCATATTTTGTATAACATAAACACAAAATTTCATTTATTTTTGTAATTAATATTACCTAACACATTTTTTACTAAAATATTATACGCTTCTTCACTATTTCGCATGAACTTAATTAAATGTATTATTACATACCCAAACTGTAAATCAGTAGATCAAACCACCACCTCTCACTCCTCCCTACCCAACCCTGGATATTTACATTCAATAATAATATTAACAAAATTTCTACGCATAACGCATGTAATCTAATCTGATCCATACTGGTAATCAAATAAATATGCTAAACCCTAACAAAGTTTTCACAATCATAACAGCATAGCATAGCATCCAACTGAAGCTACGATAATAATGTCAATGACAAAACACATAACCAAATACAGCTTACGCATCGAATAAAACTAGCTAACAAAACAAAGGTCCATAACCTTACAACAGCAAAGCAACTAGACAATGCAACAAGAACAACAGCGAGACAACTCAATGTAATAAATATCATTAACCAACATCATACTGCAAAATGCAATAGTATATATCACGTTAGTTATAACCATCCTATATTACTCCGCACACCCCAAGCTCTACATAGAAACGTTTCGAACTGCATCAACCTCTTCTAAGACTCTCTCATTATAAAACTATGATTATAAACACTTTTTGTTTTAAAAAACTTGTATTTATTTATAATTACTTTCTATCAAACTTTTTATCTTTTAAAAAACTTATCAGTAATTATTTAATTTAATGAGTAAAACATTGGACTAAAATGCTAAAATCATTTATAATCATTTAAAGTAGAACCTACAACTTTAACCATATTATACACTACAATCAGTAAATCCAGTCAATCCAAGCCATCCACCAATCACATCCCAACCATAATCATGATCTCAATAATCAGATTGATCAATCTAGCCGATAAAAAGGATCGAACATACAAAAAAAGTTAACACATGTCTAAAGTTACACTACGAAAGGCCAATACACATACTAACACACACACAAACCAGCGTACAACATATTAACACACATTCAACTAGCATCCGAAATTACAATAAAAGCTCACCTGCGCGACGTGCCTAAGAGCAAGTAACCCGGTAACCATAGTAAACCTGTAATTTTATTTCGAAAGAGCATTCATTTGCTTCATTAGAGCATACGTGATTTAAAACTATTAATTTCAGCCCATTCACGGACAATGTCTTCTGCATAAATTAGCAAGTAATCTCAGTTCCAGAGATTCAACACCCTTTGAAAGGAAGTAAGATAATACCCTTTTACCAGCACTAATCTAATTCTTCTGCCTACACAGATTAATTAGCATGAATTCTTCTCTCTTCCAGAGACACCCCAAATTAAACGTATCCAGAGCTATCAGTTGTATAATGCTATCACCCTGTATATCGCATTATACGGTAAACCGTATGTCTTCGCGTGTACTATGTAATTTATCGAGCACGACTTAATGTGGAGCATAATCTTCGAGTATGTCACTCTTTAGATGAGCACGTAATTCGTTTTCATTTTAACAAAGCTGTAACTACTTTTCAGCATGAACGAACAGCTGAACTATACAATACCGTCGAATGTCGACCCATCATCGTCTGGGATTCCAATAATGCGTACATTCAATACTTTTTAACATTTATAACTATACGTGAAAGACAACTCCATTCTCATTATAACTCTACATTGTCACCTCTATCAACTATCCCCAGAATAGCAATCATCAGATACACAATATTATCATTTACCAAGTTCTATACGTTATCAGATAATCTTGCATGAATTCGTCATCGAAATTAAAATAAGAAGTCCTATATTGCACCCTCGAATGAATACAGTCAATATACTCGCTCTCCATCATTTTACGAAAAAAAAATGACACACGCTGGGTATTACGAAGTCTCGGTAAGATTACATCACAACGTGTTATCAAGCAGAATGAACGTCATCCCATACCTGCACAGCGAAAACTATCGCCTCCTCTTT
>JABUQX010086131.1:0-22172 GCA_015478945.1 Trachelipus rathkii | reverse complement strand
GGTTTTTCATCCTCGTTAATAAAAAGACTCGGTAATGGTTGCTGCTTTTGCTGCTGCTGCTGCTGCTTGGCTGCTGCTGCTGCTTGCTTGCTTGCTGCGTGCTGCTTGCTGCTGCTCTAGTGTGAACATTCCGAAACAAAATATCGTGGCTGCGGCTGCTGTTGATGGTGTTGGGTAATTTCTAAAAAGTTCGTTTCTTCGCGAGTGAACAAACGCGGTTGTCGACGATTTTGCTGCTGAAGGTATTCGGATCTTCCTAGGTTGCTCGTACCTTCTTGATAAAAGAGACACGGTTGACTTATCTGCTGTTGCTGGTTGTATTCGGGAACAAAAAGACACGGTTGTAGTGACTGCTGCAACTGCTGCTGATTATAACTTTCGAAAAATCCGGCGTCGAAAGTTTGTTCGGGATTTATTTGTTGTTGTTGTTGTTGATGCTGCTGTTTCTTAGGATGTTCTTGAATAAAATTCGGTCCCAAATTAAACAACCTATGGTCTTCTAAGGTATTTAAATTTTCAATCGGCTGGGATTCGTAGTTGAAATTTGCGTCCCGCGGCCAAGGCCTTTTAAAACCTTCGTTTTCATCGAGATGTCGCGTACGCATTCCCAAATCTGAAAAATGAAAATTCAATGTATTATTTTTTTTTAAAAAAAATGCGTGATTTATTTAATTATCGAGATTATAATAGGTTATCAGAAAACGAGTTTGGTAGATATACACTCACCACATCTAACGGGGTTAGCCATACATTTCTCGACCGCTCCACTGACCAAAACGAATTGATTGTGATTCCCACTCGTCGTACTTATTTGATCACGATTACGATAGTATTCTTGCTGTTGCCGCATACGTGTTTCGTCGAACAAACTCGAGAAAGCGGAGTGTTTTTTAGGCACTTCCCGTGGAAAACGATGTAAATCCGGATTCGAAAATTTGTATTTTTCTCCCAACCCTTCAAAATTTTGGAAAAAGCTCTCGTTGTCCCGCATTAAGGGACCTCGTTTCCTTTCGGTATCTTCAAATCCAATCCAACGTCTGAAAATATTTTATATTATAAATAATATTATTATTATTAATATTATTATTATTAATATTATTATTATTATTATTAAATAATTATTATTATTATGTATATATTATTATTATATTATTATTATTATTATGAATGATTATTATTATTATTTATTATGATTAGTTATAATTATTATAATATTATAATTATTATTATTTATTATTGTTATAATTATTATAATTATTATTATTATTATTGTTATTATTATTATTATTATTATTATTATTATTATTATTATTATTATTATTAATATTATTATTATTATTATTATTTATCGCAGGTTAGAATAATGTTCGTTGGTTGATATTGCCGAAATAAATACAAATAATTAAATTTTTTACAATTTAAATAATTTAGAAAAGCCCCGCGTTATATTTCATCTTTTTCAATCACCATTCCGACCTTTTAATAAAAAAACTTACATCCGCCAATGTAGTCTTTCGCATTCCATTCGAAAGATCTGTCTACTGCAACTTCTTCGATTTCCTCGTCACCTTTTGTTTCTGAAACTACTACTGCCGCCGCCACCGCCGCCGCCGATGGTTCACTCGAAACGATAGTTCGGCGGTAGGTATTCGGCGGCGGGACGTCGATTCCATTTCGACTGCTAAATCCAGGATGCCAATTACCTGCGTTGAGAAAAACTAAATTAACTTCGTTCGTAAAGAAAAATGTTATAAAATTACATTTTTTTCAAAATAAAAAAGAAATAAACAAATTAATTCTTCTTACCGGATTTGTTGAATGCTAAGAGAATAGCATCGTCGCCATCAACCTCCTGTTGAAGTAGAAGAAGATGTCTTTTCCTTTTCTTGAAAGGCAGTGGCCACGGCGGATTTTTTAAGGGGAGGAGGGGCATTTCCTTTTTTTCTTCTAAAACATTTTTAGGTTGGTGAAGAATGTCGTTTCCTTTTTTTCGTTTTGATCGATCTTTCCTTTGCCGTTTTTTGGATTTTTTAACCGATTTTCCCGGGGTTGAGACCCCATCTTCGATAAGCTCTTGGTCATTTTTCCTTTTACGATTCGTATTCTTTCCCATAATTTCAACACTTGAGGAAGAGGGGGAAGGGGATTTAGGCCCTTCAATATTATACTCAAATCTTTTTTGTCTCTCGGCATTATTCCCATTTTCGATTTTTCTAAATTTAATTTTTAGTCCGAAACTGGGCTCGATATCTTCGGCGCACCAAGAATCAACACTCGCCGTCACTGAATGTTTGGTTAATCTCGCACTCAAAATTTCTTCGTCGGGTTTTGAAGGCATATTCTTAAAATGCGAACCTGTGTGATATATTACAAAAATACAATATTCGAACTAAAAGCGGTGTTTATCTTTTTTCCTTCTCACATCGGAGAGAACGAATAATTTTTCGAAGTCCGAGTTCTTATATATACCCAACCGCGGGTGTTATCCCGCCCACAGCGCTGAGCTTGCAAAAATACTTCGCGTGCAATTGGTTCCCCCGCATTTTAGCGCCACCCATTTTTTAGCCCCATCACTATTTACCCTATCCGCATTGCTGCAGGTACTGCTGTATGCGCTCAAATAACGCTAATGGGTAAAGAAATTACACGCCCGACCACCTCCCACCAACAACCCGCCACAAACTGCTACTCTTTTCACGCCCCCTTTTCAAACAACCGATTCCTACGTGCGAGCGTGCGTGCGTGCGTGCGTTCAGGCCTCAGAAAATATTATCATCCGGCATTCGCCACGTCATATCGCTGAATCACGTCCGTCAGACTGAAAAAAGGACGAATGAACGAGCAATGTACGAGACAATAGATTAGGAATGCCTCTCGTATTCAAAGCTTTGAAAAAAAGTGTTCGCGGATTGAATTTTGACCTATTTCGTTGTAACAATCTAAGAAGAAATTTAATACGAGTTCTTTGGTCACCGGAAGAAGGATTAAGGATGAGCAATCGCGATAATCAACTTCGTCTTTATATTGAACGTAGAAAACTTTAATTGTTAAAAAATTTTGATGTTATTTTTATACGATTAGTTGTGTTATCAAAATTATTTTTATCTTTTACTATTAATTTTTATTCTTAATTTTCAATTTCTTTAAGTATGTAGTTTTTATCAACGTAATGGTAATCGACCGTTTAAAAGATGATATAATATATATATATAGTATATATAATATATATGATATATATAATAATAGTATATATATATATATCTATATATATAGATATATATATATAATTATATTTAACTATATGATATATAATATTATATATATATATATACTACTATACTACTACGTATATATATATACTATATATATATCGAGAGAGAGTTTTGCCACAATATCACAATTTACCTCCCTACGATAATATATACTCCCTCAAGAGCGAGCCTTTATACTTTTTTTTAAAATCAAAGCGTTATTCAATAAAATAGAAATGGTTATCGTAGCCTTTTACATACTCGAAAATGTGTTTTAAGAACACTTTAAAAAAAGAATGTGGTTATAAAACAAAAATAAATTTTGTTTCTCCTTTGACATCGCATTTAACATTGTCAATTGGTTCAAATTCGGTTCAAATTCGGAAAATTCGGCAATGTCATATCGTTTTATGGGTCTCTCCCCCCTTACGCTCCGATCGTGCGACTAAAAAAAACGTTACTTTTTGCTTCTCGAGAAATGGGGAAAAATAAATTTTTCTTTCCTTAAGGGAGTTTTCTTCGAGGTAAACCAAAAAAATAATTACGGATCTAGGACTTCGCATAGCCCCGTAAGGTTAAGCGTGTCGTAACGAAGTAATAGATCGAAACTACGGTCGCCTATCAAGATCTGTCGATCAGTTTTTGAAGCGCCTTCGGGTATCGAAAAATTAAAGGCAGCTGTAGGGTTCTAAAACGTTCCTATTTATTTTCCTGGTTGAGGGTGCCGGGCCATCTAAGGAACACTTGGAAAGTTAACGTCAACAATCTCTATGGTCCCCCTTACTCTCCGATCGTGCCACGAAATAACGTCACTTTTTAATTTTTGGGAAATGGGTAAAAGTAATTTTTTTTGTTCCTTAAGGGAATTTTTTTTACGAGGGAAATCAAAAAAATAATTAGGGAATCTAGGACTTCGCGTAGCCCCGTAAAGTTAAGCGTGTCGTAAGGAAGTGATAGATCGAACCTCGGTCGCTTTTCTTGATCCCTCGATCAGTTTTCGAAGTGGCTTCGGACATCGAAAAACTAAGCAGCTGTAGGGTGCTTAGACAACCCTCGTTACTTTCCGGGGTGTCGGGACTTCTAAGGAACACTTTGAAAATTAACTTAAAAAATCTCATGGGTCGGGATATGAAAAAAATTAATTTTTCATTCCTTAAGGGAGTTTTCTTCGAGGTAAACCTACGTTCTACGTGTTAGATTAATCACTCCTTTACGGAACATATAGAAGGAGTATGCGATAAAAAATGAACGCAATTTTTTTTAACCATTTTATTTATTTAAATATAAAAAAGAGAACAAAGAAAAATACGCTCGCCTAAAGGAAAAAATATAAAAAAAGAGAATAAGTAGAACGCATTTTTTATTCTAAGAGCGATGCGATAAAGCTTTCTTCTTTAATTTCTTTAATTTCGTCTTCTCCTTCATTTTTTTAATTTTTTCTTTTAACCTCTTCATTTGTTGACTCGCCGCATCGCCAAAACTTTTTTCGTCGTAATCGATCAAAGTTTCTTTCACGCTCTTTAGTCTTGCCTCGATTTCGTCGTTGCGCGCATTTATCTGTCCATTTCTGGTTTCGAGGCGGTCGAGGTCGTCCTGAATTTTAGCGTATCGGTCGTCGACTTCCTTAAGGCCGTTCCTAATAATTAACTCTATTATGACTGCCTGTTTTTTAAGATCCTCGATGCGTTCGAAACACCTTTCCGAGGCCCGCGACCATATCGAAGTATCGCATTCTGGATCCATCCGACGAAGGTAAGTAAAGCGAATAAATCGTAATCTTAGTTCTCAGTACACGCCGCGAAAGATTCGATAAATCAATATATTTATTAAATAATATATTTATTAATCTTATATCTTTTTCATTATTTACAATATACTCACTAACGAAATAATTCAATTTCAATCTATTAGAACTCTCCTAATTTTTTTTTCTCGCCGGTTCTTAGGGATTCGAAGATTTTTTCGCGAGAGAGAAATGTTTTATTTTGCCTCGTATTTTTTGCGCCAAGTCCCCGATTTCTATCGCGTCTCGCTTACGCGTCTCCCGGCAACTCCGATTTTGCGCTATCGTTTCCTCGCTCGAATTTTTAATTTTTTTTAATCTGGCAACCAACCCCGTTTCAACTGTACGATTGCGTCGAAGGATTTCTTCGTTAAAATAATTCAGAAAATATTTATGTTTTTTCTCGATACCGTTTAAGATTAATTTAATACGTTCAAGCGAAGCCCGATGATCGTTATCATCGACGACGGTAGCGCCCGAAGGCTCGTCGTTTCCCGGCGGTTGTGGCGACGACGACGGTAACGACGTTTGTCCGCCGTTTATCGTCACTTTCGCTTTTTTCTCGGCGGCGACGGATCCCAATTTAAACAATTTTCGTTTGCGTTTTATCCCCGACCCGGTTCTCCCGACGGCTGCGGCTTCAGCGACTCTGTCGAGCGCTTCGTGTTTCTCGATCACCTCTCGTTTTTTTCTCGCGAACCTTTTAAAAGCGTCGCGAATTTCTACAATATCCGATAAAACGACGAATTCGTCTTCGAGCGTCGAACTAGTTTTATTTCTCTCCATCGAAAACTTTCTGTGAAAGAGTTTTTTTAGAAGCTTTTTCCTTTTCTCGATTTTCGCGCTCTCGGAATACTTTTCGTAGTGGTCCCAGTAACGTCGCCGAAGAGCTTCAATTTCATCCGCATTAATTTTCTTAAAAACATCTAGCGCCAGGTGTAGATTCTCGGCATCATCTTTTATTTGCGGCGGCAATTTATTCTCGTAATCGGATAAAACTATATTGAGAGGGAAATCCCTTTCGGTGCCTAAATCGTATACGCGGCTTCTCTTCGTACTGAGAAATTCCGATTTTAGCGATTTGAAGAGGCTTCCCTGAATTTTAATCTCGTTTTTCTGAAATCCTTTACACACTTCGATCCACCTCCACAAGTTTCTATAGTGAGAGCCTCCCAATTTTTGTGGCCCCGTCATTTTGGGGTCGGTTTCGTTTTTTATCCCTTTGGGGTCGAAGATAGGTGAATGAAGCAATAAGTATTAATATGATATTAGCATTTTTAAGCGATGAAAGCCCTTCATAAATAAATAGAAATAATATTTTTTATTTATTTGCTAAATATAGAAATATATATATAAATATATGTAATCGCTTCATTTAATAAATATATCGACGATATCTATTATAAATTATTAAACACACTGGTGTATTTTTTATAAAACGGCGTTAAATAATATTTACTATTAGAAAAATGTTTACGAATAAAACTAGATATATAATTTTTTTGCTCTTTTTCGCGAATAGTTTCTCGCCTCTATTATCGAAAAACTTACGCCCGGATCTCGCGGCTTTTTGTACGGATGACTTTACGACCGAATAACGGATATTAAAGCGACTCGCCAACGGAGCGATCGCGTCCTGCGTGCGAAGTGAGCCAAACCGCCGAAATTTCATGCCTGCCCGTCCGCCAATATAAATACACGCGGGCTTGCCGCGCGATCAAAGGACGAGCTCGAACCGTTGGTTCAAGAGGGGCGTAGCGACGCTGCTTCTTGATAAATAATTTGTCGAGATTAAATTTTTTTTCTCTCCGATCAAGGATACTTTCACTGTTTTTATAATTCTTTCAAACTATTTTCCTTCTCGATTTTCTTAATCGCGTTCCCCTCCTCCTCCTACACATTAGCGTTCGAGACTTTATTTTTCTTTAAAATGTATTCCTTCATCGCAACGTACATTAGTGGTATGAACGATCGCTTTTTTACACCAAAATATAGTATGATAGACAGCACGATTATCAGGAATAAGTATTTACGAACACGAACAAGAACACAGCGAATACGCATTCAAATGCGCTTCTCGCCGTCGGTCCCAAAATATCCCTCCCCATTATGTTACTAACGATACGTTTCAAATCTTCCTCTAAATCCTTTTGATCTATTATCTCTAAAGATGAGGGGGGGTGATCGCCTTTTTCGATTTCCCCGATGATGATCCTAGAGTTATTACCGTCGAACCCGTCATCGTTGTAGGCCTCGTCGTTGACTGGATGATCTCCGTCGGCGTTTTCGGTCTTATTATATTCTGAAAGGATCTTCTCCGTTTGGTCAAAAGCCGCGAGATCCGGGCGTAGGTTTTTCGATAATAGAGGCGAGAAACTATTCGCGAAAAGGAACAAAAAAATTATATATCTAGTTTTATTCGTAAACATTTTTCTAATAGTAAATATTATTTAACGCCGTTTTATAAAAAATACACCAGTGTGTTTAATAATTTATAATAGATATCGTCGATATATTTATTAAATGAAGCGATTACATATATTTATATATATATTTCTATATTGATCGGAAATAAATAAATAAAAAATATTATTTCTATTTATTTTATGAAGGGCTTTCATCGCTTAAAAATGCTAATATCATATTAATACTTATTGCTTCATTCACCTATCTTCGACCCCAAAGGGATAAAAAACGAAACCGACCCCAAAATGACGGGGCCACAAAAATTGGGAGGCTCTCACTATAGAAACTTGTGGAGGTGGATCGAAGTGTGTAAAGGATTTCAGAAAAACGAGATTAAAATTCAGGGAAGCCTCTTCAAATCGCTAAAATCGGAATTTCTCAGTACGAAGAGAAGCCGCGTATACGATTTAGGCACCGAAAGGGATTTCCCTCTCAATATAGTTTTATCCGATTACGAGAATAAATTGCTACGACCGCAAAATAAAAGATGATGCCGAGGAATCTACACCTGGCCAGATGTTTTTTAAAAAATTAAAGATGCCAGTGATGAAAAATTCGAAGCCTTCTCTGAGTCGAACTTACTGTACCCACTATCGAAAAGTATCCTCGTGCTATTGAGCCTGACTGCATACAACATCGAAAAAGGAATTATAATTAGCTTCTAAAAAAAACTCTTATTCACAGAAAGTTTTCATGGAGAGTAAATTAAAACTAGTTCGACAGCTCGAAGATCGAATTTTCTCTTTTATCGGAATATTGTAGAAATTCGCGACCTTTTAAAGGCTTCCGAGAAAAAAACGAGGGATTGTGTATCGAGAAACACGAAGCCGCTCGACTATGTAAGACGACAAGAAGGCCGCAGGCCGCGGGAAGCACGGGTCGGTCAATAAAACGCATAAACCATGAAAAACATCTATTTAAAATTTTGAGTTCCTCGCCGCCCAGAAAAAACTGAACTAGTGACGCATAAGAGTACGCCGATGAACAAAACGTCAGGTTACCTCTCAAACATTTTTTAACAAAGAAACGGCGCACGCACAACCGAACCAGATAAGGGAAGTGGGTGCATCCACGAGACTTCGGCACCTGACCTTCATCGAATATAACGAATCATCGTTTTCGGTGTAGTACTAGTTAAAGTTAATCTAGAACGGTATCCCGAGAAAAGAGAACAACGAACAAGTAGTTTATTGCTGATTATTTAAACGGAGAGAAAATCCTCGAAGCAGCCAATCTGTACAGTGGAAACGGGGGGAATCTGGTTTGCCAGATTTTTAAAAAAAACATGAAAAAAATTGCGGAAGCACCACTAGTAATATATCGATAGCGCAAAAGCGAGGTGCAAGCGAGAACAGCGATATAGTCGAACGCAGAAAAAGCGACGGGGCCGCAAAAAATACGACAAAATAACAACAAGTCTCCCGCCCCGGCGAAAAAAATCTTCAATCCCCGAAGAACCCGGGCGAGGAAAAAAAAAAGTGAAGGAAGAGACTAATAGAGAGAATGAGAAGAAGGCGTGAGAGGAGGTGAAGAAGAGTTAGAAATAATGTAAAGTGATGAAAGAATTATAAAAAACATGTGAAATTATCCTTTAATAAGATGTAGAGATATACGAGGGTAATAGTATTAATAGAAATTAAGTGAGTATCACCCGTCGAGCGGAGTCCCCTCGCCTTCATACTGAATTTCTTTCCTAGGTTCGGAAATGCGTAACTAATTAAAGTATATTGAGAAAACTCAAGATACATTATTCGCATACTTACCGTCGCCGATAAAACAGGATGGATCCAAGGAATGGGATACTTCACATGTCCGAACCAACGTTCGCGAAGATACTCCCAAGGTAAAAGAAAGAAAAAAGTGTTATCCACCCGAACCGATCAAGTCTTAAAAAAACAGCACCCGCCCAGTATGCCAAATAGCTAATCTATTTTATGAAGACCTGAGACCGTCGTGCGAACTGTACAAGACATGTTAGATATCAGCTCCATTGGCAAAAACGAAACCTGAGGGCCCTATGAAACCAGAAATAAGACAAGATAAATCGCTGCAAAACGCCGGCCAAACCACGATTGTACCCGAAAATCCTGATCTCGGCACCCCATCCCAAAAAAAGACTAAAGAGCAGTGAAGACTAGAAACTTTGAATCGTACGACTCGAAAAAAAAAGACAGTTCTTTGCTTATGCTTCGCGCGACCGTAACAAATGAAGAGGTTTAAAACGAAATAAAATTTAAAAAACAAAGACACGTATAGTGAGGGGATCAAGAAGAACTGAAATAACTAAATTTTAGATATGAATCATCACTTCCGCATACCACTATTAGCCTAGATATAATAAATAAATCTTTCTCTACTAAATCCTTTACAAGTTCTGAATTAGGCGCGAGGCGTAATTTTCTTTGTTCATTCCACTCGCAGAATTTCTTATTAAATAAATAAAATGAGTTTAAAAAAAAGTAATCCGGTCATTTTTTATATCAATACGAACTTAACTTGTATCACTAGAAAGAAAGGAAGTAAGTAAGATAAAAAGGAGGGAGTTAATCTAACGCCGTAAACGTACGCTACCCGAGACACAACAGCCGACAAAAACTAACCCCTTAAAATGAAAAATGCACGATTTTGTCACGTATCTTCCGATCTCCAATAGAATTTTTAAGTTATATGATTCAATAGTATAATTGTTACCTTAATCCGACATCTCCCTGGGTAAGGCGGAGAACAGTGTCTAAACCACCCACGGTGGCTACTTTTTTCGAGCCAACGCACCACCTTCCGAGAAATCTGATCCGAGGTGAGAATCAAAGAAAAAACCCAGAGAAAAAAAAAGCGACCGATAAGTCCTTCTAACTATCTATTACATTCCTTACGACATACGTTAACTTTACTCGGCGGAGACTGCCAACGCGAAGCCTAGATTCCCCCTAATATTTTTTTGAGTCCCTCTTAAAAAAAAAAACTTCCCTTATGGAAAAAAAAAAAAAAAAAATTACTTTTAACTAAATTTTCAAAATATAAATTAAAAATGACTATTTCGTCTGGGCACGATCGGGAGAAGAGTAAGGGACCAGTTAGAGATTTTGACACTAACTTTTACCAGTGTGTTCCTTAGATGGCCGACTGGCACCTCCCCCAGTGGAAAATACAATAAGAACACGTTTTAGAAAACCACTGCTACACTGCCTTTAATTTTTCACGGGATACCCGAAGGCGCTCGAAAAAACTGATCGAACGGATCTTGAGAGGCGGCGACCGCACACTTGCCGATCTGCATTACTCGTTACGACACGCTTAAAAGCTTACGAGGCTCATCGAACAAAAGGCAATTGAAGTACCAGTTAGATCCGAATCTTAACTATTTGTTTTCCGCTTACCTCGAAGAAAAAACCCCTTAAGGAACCGAAAAATATTTTTCTCCCCATCTTCTCGCAGAAAGAAGCCACTAAAAGTACAACGTTTAGTCGGGCACATTCTGGGAGGCCTCAGACGCGTAAGGGGCGAGAAGAGCAGAGAACACAATAAAACCAGATACACTCCTTGCCGAATCTTGCTACCGCAGTCCCGAATTGAAACCCAAGTGGCACATGTGCACAGAATGTAAATCGACTCGGCGGGTGAGAAAACAAAATTTTATATTTTTTTAAACCCACATTCTTTTTTTTATAGTGTTAAATACACATCACATGTAAATGCACGAAACATTCATTTATTTGATAAACCCATGATTTTAAAAAAATATTGTAAAGGTGAGAGCCCATTTGAGGACACGCCTACCGAATTTTGGCAAAACTGCTCTCTCATATTATATATCTATACTATTAGTAAGTATATATAAATATAATATAATATAAGTAGTAAGGTTACATAATATGATGCGATATATAATTATTAATACCTAACACTATAATCATCATATTATATATATTATAACGTATATATAGTATGACCGATATTATATATATATACTATAGGTATAATATCAGCTGGTTTATACACCACGTTTCCCGTATTACCATTTAAACGTGGATTGGATCCATAGTTATACTCTGCGTTCTCATTGAACTCAACTTAATAATGGAGGACGAATGTTGTAAAGGAAGTTAAGAAGGTTAATAGTAAAAAACTATAAAACATACCATCTTTGGAGGTTTTAAGTCATCCGTAACAAAAACAAACGAACGATCACAGATCGCTGATAAAAATAACATGATCCAGACTACAATTTGTCTATAAACAATTAAATGTTTTCCTACGTCAAATATACTAAACGAAGTTGGATTATCGCATTGCTCATCCTTAATCCTTCCTTCCGTACCCAAAGAACTCATTAAATTTCTTCTTAATTTTACAACCCGAAATAGGTTTTCAAAAATTCAATCCGCAAACGACTTCAAAGCTTTGAATACAGAGGCATCCTTAACTATGTCTCTACATTTGCTCGTTCATCGTCGTCTCTCCTTTTTTCAGTCGACGACTTACTGATTCTCAGCATTGTGATGACGTGTGGCGAATGCCGATGATAATTTATTTGTTCTCCCACACAGAGCGTACAGCTCCACTAGGAATCGCGTGTGGTTTGAAAAGGACGGGCGCATCTGAAAAAGAGTACAGTTTGTGGCGTAGTTGTGGAGTGGTCTTTTTCTGTTCGTGTGCTTAATTCTACCGCGTATTTATTAGCCTATCTGAGGCGCATACAGCATACCTCAGCAATGCGGAGATAGAGCTGCTAAATATGATTCGCTAAAAATGTGTGCTGGCGCTAAACAAACTGGGAAACCAAGTTGCACGCAAGATTTGTTCAAAGCTCAGCCGTGTGCGGGTGATAACACCCGCGTTAATATTAAAAACTCGGCTTCGAAAAATTATCGTTCTCCCCCGATTGAAAGGAAAAAGATAAACACCGCTTTATTCAATAGCACCGCTGCGGCGGTGACTGGGTTCAAAAAATAATGGGACGTCGCTGTGTTATTATTGTAAATAGTCAGCGAGCAGGTTCCGCATTTTAACAATATAGCCTTCAAAACCCGAACCAAGAAATTTTGGGAGTGCGAGCATTAACCAAACATCATGACGGCCGAGTGTTATTCTTTGGTGCCCCGAAATATCCAGCCAGTCGAAGCTAAATAAATCTAAACTTCTTAAAAAATCGGAGAAATGGGAACATAATCGAGAGAACAAAAAAAGATTTGAGTATAAATATTTGAAGCCTTAAACCCATTCCCCCTCATTCCTCACCAGTGTGCTGAAATTATGGAAAGAACGAATCGTAAAAAGAAAAAATGACCAAGAGCTTCTATCGAAGATGGTCTCCAAACCCCAGGAAAATCCGGGGTTTTTTTTATAAAAAAATCCAAAAAAAAAAAACGCAAAGGAAAACAGACGGCAAAAGCGAAAAAAAAAAAAAGGAGATATCACTGACTGATTCTTCACCAACCTAAAACAGGTCGTTTGTTTCTTCTACGAAAAAATAAGGAAACCCCTCTCTCCCCTCTAAAATAATGCCCCGCGTAGTGCCCACTGGCCTTTCAAGAAAAGAGAAATGACATCTTACATATTTCACTTCAACAAGGGTTGATGGTCTGAAAAGTGACTGTATTTATACTACGATAAAAAAGCTTAGAAGCATTCAAAAACAAATTCCCATGAGAGTGTATAAAAAGAAAGACATTAATTTTTTATTTCTTTCTTATTTAAAAAAAATTTATAATTTAAACATTTTATCTATAAAATTCAATAAGTTAATTTAGTTTTTCTACAACGACAAGGAATGGGCTTCCATGGATTTAGGCAGCGAAATGGAATCGATCTCTCCACCGTCACGATAAATAAAAAAAATACCGTGACCATCCGAACGAATTCAGGGAGCTGAATGTAGAACCATTTCTGCGGCGCGTCGGCGCTGATACCTTTTTTATATGTATAGTTAGTTCAACAAAAAGATGACGAAACAATCGAAAAGAAGTTGCAAGTAGACAATCTTCGAAAATAGGTAAACAAAATGTCAACATTTGCGGATGTAATTTTATATAATAATTAAAAGGAAATACGAATGTGATGAAAAAAAGGAAGATTTTTATTTCTCAAATATTCTAAATAATATTTCTAATCTCACTATAAAATTAAATATTATTAATATTAATTCTACAACCTTTCGGCAATATCAACAACGAAACATTATTCTACCTTGATAATAAAATAATAAAAAATAATAATAATAATAATAAGAAAGAATATTAATTCATTTAAAAATTATTTTGAGAAATAATAATAAAATAATCATCATTAATTGTGAAGTTATTCGAATCATTAATTATAATTAATTCAACTATATTATAATACATAATAATAAAATAATAATACTCCTATAATATATCAATAATAATAAACTTTAAAATAAGATAAGTGATAATATTATCTAAAAACATTACCATTTGTATTGAGTGTTATAAAAATACAATCATAATAATCATACTAATTTATCAACATAATATTCATTACTTAATATAATTCTTAATTCTTTTCCAAACTGCTGTGATAAATTGATTGAGAATACCGAAAGGAAACGTTCCCTTATGGAAACGAGAGTTTTTCAAAATATTTGAAGGGATTGGAGAAAAATACAATTTTCGATCCAGATTTACATCGTTTTCCACGGGAAGTGCCTAAAAAACACTCCGCTTTCTCGAGTTTGTTCGACGAAACACGTATGCAGCAACAACAAGAATACTATCGTAATCGTGATCAAATAAGTACGACGAGTGGGAATCACAATCAATTCGTTTTGGTCAGTGGAGCGGTCGAGAAATGTATGGCTAACCCCGTTAGATGTGGTGAGTGTATATCTACCAAACTCGTTTTCTGATAACCTATTATAATCTCGATAATTAAATAAATCACGCATTTTTTTTAAAAAAAAATAATACATTGAATTTTCATTTTTCAGATTTGGGAATGCGTACGCGACATCTCGATGAAAACGAAGGTTTTAAAAGGCCTTGGCCGCGGGACGCAAATTTCAACTACGAATCCCAGCCGATTGAAAATTTAAATTACCTTAGAAGACCATAGGTTGTTTAATTTGGGACCGAATTTTATTCAAGAACATCCTAAGAAACAGCAGCATCAACAACAACAACAACAAATAAATCCCGAACAAACTTTCGACGCCGGATTTTTCGAAAGTTATAATCAGCAGCAGTTGCAGCAGTCACTACAACCGTGTCTTTTTGTTCCCGAATACAACCAGCAACAGCAGATAAGTCAACCGTGTCTCTTTTATCAAGAAGGTACGAGCAACCTAGGAAGATCCGAATACCTTCAGCAGCAAAATCCTCGACAACCGCATTTGTTCACTCGCGAAGAAACGAACTTTTTAGAAATTACCCAACACCATCGGCAGCAGCCGCAAAAACACTCAACAAAGATAATATTAAGTTTTCGGAATGTACACAAGCAGCAGAGCACGCAGCAGCAGCAGCAGCTCCGGGTCCGCAGCACCACTTCGGCCTCCAAGCAGCAGCAGCAGCAGCAGCAGAAGCTGTCAACCATTACCGAGTCTTTTTATTAACGAGGATGAAAAACCAACAACAGCGGTTCCCGAAAACACTCAGCCGAGGGGCGACTATTTTCACCAGGGGGAACACGGCCCAAGATTACCAGAATGCGCACAAGACCAGGAGCCTCAACAAACGCATTTTTTACTTCGAGAAAGAACAAACGCCGTAGGGACGCAAGATAGTTTGTCGACTCCTGAAAAGAATAACGATAGTTTCAATATAGATGATCTTTTGCAAGATTCGAGAGTCACGGCCGCCGTCAATACAACTGGGCGAACGAACGAATCGAACGTTGGTCGACTCACTCCGGTGTTAGACGGCGCTCCACCAAATTATGAATCGGACGATTGCCTATCGGAGTCGCGATTAGTAATAAAAGAAGAAGACGAACCCCAGTCTTCTGGAGAAACTAATTTCGTGGGCGGTACAACTTCGCAGCCAACGAGAGAGAGCGGATACTCCGAAAAGGAAACGGTTAGCTGTAAACGCCACGACACCGCCGCTGATGCTCAAGCGACGAACCCCCATTGCGATCCCCTTTCTGTGTCCTTAACGAACCCCGATTATGAAAATTTAGATAAAGATATTCAGGACATAAAAGATTTAATTCACATTCCCAAAGTCGTTTCTCCTCTTCCACCCTCTCCTAATCCTCTTCCTCCCCCTACTTTCGAAACCTCCTCCTCTACCGGAATTTTGGTGAAGGAGACGGTGATGTGTCAGAACACCGAAGTGACAATACAATATTCATCCTCGCACGCAACTAACATCAACAACGCCTCCTCGCAGGCGAGTTCTTTGATATCTAAAATCGTCGATGATATTGAAAATAATGTCGCCAATGATGAGACGCTCGCGCAAATGAAAAAGGTCATGGGCGAAATGTATAGCAACGTCAACCAGAGAATGAATAACGAGATTAAAATCCCTTTCGCGAATACTCATCTACCTTTCGAAATCGAAAAATACTTCGCCGAAAAACCATACACCGGATGCTGCGGGGATGAGCTCAACTCCGATTTCTTGGATTTTCTAGTAGAGGTCGCCTTCAGCAGATTCCTAAAAACGTCAAATTTTCTCAGAAAATCGATACGGAGGGCGGGGAAAACTCCGACCTGGCACAGGTTAATCCTCGAGGGATTGGGGCGCTGTATTCGGCATGACGAAAAAATAGGCAAATTGGTATTCGACCCGTCTTTTATTTCGCGAGGTTCGAGAGATAAGCGCTTGTTTATTGTTAATTTTTTGGGGGACGGAAATATTTTCCCAGCATTTAGTCTAATGAAGGAAGCCAACCCCGAAAAGTTTAAATATAGGATTTTTGGCGAGGTTTACATAAATTACCTTTTCACGAGAAGGTCCAAGAAATCCGATAAGAAAATTCAAAAACATTTGGAATGCGGAAGTTTTTTAAAATTTTCAACACGAAATTTTGTGTAATGAAAGGTCAAACAACTTAATATACGTATTATCAATTTTTTTAAGGTAAATAATACATAGTGAGATATATTTGTCAATTGAAACGTAAATACAAATAATGAATGTTCGATTATTTTATAAATAGTATATAATTAATATAATAATAATATAATATATAAATATATTTAATATAATTATATATATATAATATAAATAGATAATATACAAGGATATATATCGAAAAAAATGAATAAATGAAAAGGAGTAAAAAATAACGTGAATAAAAATATATTATAAATAAATAAAAAAAGCTATATAAAAAATAAAATAGAAATATAATGAATATATAATATATAAAATATATTATAATATATAAATATAAATATATATAATTATATATAATAATATAATAATAAATATATAATTATAGCTTTTGTGTTTATTACCATGATGGAGCCATAAACACTAAAAAAAACACTTAATATAAAAAAGTAAATAACAATTTTCATCTTAATCATACCCACACATATCGCCTCAAAGTCAACCACGATAACTTACAAAATACAGAGTGATGGCACGATGAGTAACGAAAATCACAGAAACATTTCATCGCTTCTACAATATCGAATATATTCTGCAAAAAACTCTTTTAACAATTTGCTAGATTCCTGCATCGAGGATGTCGAGAGAAAAGCGGAACACTTGGAAAGAAAAAGAATGATCTTGTCAAAATTTAGAGAAAGGATATCGCGCGATGAAACGCTAGGACTTCTTTTCAAAGATCAGTCCCTTTTACACCAGAGAGAATCAATGTTGCACTTTAATTTTTATTTTCTATATTTTAAATCCGCAATCGGTGTGATGGCGAGCAAAGTCATTAAACACGCTTCAGAGAGGAACCTTCCAGAGCTTCGACAGGATCTGGATACCATTTACTTACAGAGTCACTTTGTTGTTTGCCTTACTAAGTGGCTTTTAAACGAATATTACGTAAGGTTTCCCGATAACGATATCGAGATCTTGGAAAATAAGTGCATTGTGGCGGAGCACTATATGATCTTCGCGCGAGTCGCATTCACAAAAATAAGGCCACTCCTGTTAGACGCGACAGCCACTGAGGATGGTTCCTTTTTCGAAAATGTAAATAGAGAAATCCTATCTTTATTAGCCAAGCGAGGTATCTTCAATCGCGAGGAATACCGCGATGGGAACGAATCAGCAGAAATTTTAGCTGCCAAAACCTACTTGAGGGAGCATATTTACAAACACGATATCTATTATAAAAATGAACCTTTGGCTCCTTCGTCGCAGCGAAGGAAATCTTCAACGGTGGAAAAGGACAATTCGTTTCTCAGCGGCGTGTTTTACGATGCGGAACAGCCGAGGGGGGAAGAGGAAGAAAAAGAAGAGCGGCGAGAGGAGGCAGGGGACGAGAACATTTATTCTTTGGTGCGAACGAAAAATCCGCTATTGAATAACGATGACTCGCTAGATTATTCGTTCCCTTTATTCAAAATGTTTATCGGAAGCGTAGACGAACACGAAAATGTAGGATTGGAAGCGCAGTTAGCGAAGAACTTCTGCGATGATAACGATGAAATTTATAGATCGAGTTTTGACGTTCAATATTCCTGGCGCGATGACGTATTCGATTTCGAGCGTATAAAATACAATTTAGAAACTAGCGCTAAAAAGGGCGGCGGAGGTGTCATAAGCGTCGTTCAGGAACTCAATTTTTTAAAAGACGCCGACGAAAGAATTAAACATTTTTACTCGTCCTTAAGAAGTTTTCTCAAGGCAGAGAAGAAAACGAAACGGTTGTTGATGGAAATGAAGGGCGCAGAAAATTCTATACGAGAGGATATTCGTAAATATCGGGTGTTGGTTTATTCGTATAGATTATTTTCGGATAACATTTCTTCATTTAACGACTGCCTTTTCCATCTGGAGTTAGAAAATAACAAAAATTGAACGTAATATTTTTGTCTCGTCTTTTATTCGTATACGTATATCATGATATTGAAAAACTTAAATTCTTGATTTCTGTAAGTTTATTAATATTTGCCCTCGTATAGAAATAAATACGTTTTTCTGTAGGAATATTTGCCCTCGTATAGAAATAAATACGTTTTTCTGTAGGAAGCGACCACTTTAATAGCGTCCTCTACTCCAAAGGACCCTAAAACTGATTTTAGTTTTAATTATTACACATGCTCCGGAGAATGACCCGGTATTGAACGCTGTTTCGAAGAACGATAAATTCAAACTCTCAAAAAAAACACAAAATTTCTCAAATCTAGCCCTGGTCGTGCACCACGAGATCAACTGAACCAGTCCAGTGCAAACCTCCGAGGACCTAACTACGACCCACTAACTAAAAAAAATCATACAGGTTTGAAAAGATATATAAATGAACTGTAGATGCACATAACCAATTTTTTACAGTAATAAAAAGGAACACAGCAAAGATCAAATTTGTGCCCAAAACGAAAAAAACTCTATCATCAAAATCCGCACTAGAAACGTATACATTGTGATCTTTAACAATCGATAAGCCCAAAAGCAATTGATAGTCAATACGCTAAAATGAACAACATTTCAATCATACATCAATTCCGTTATAATGATCTACTGTAAGGCAGTCTACTACACCCATTGAACGGAATCTGATGCACCAAGCTAACTTTACACGCTTTGGGCAGGTTCGTCAGAGCAGGTAGATGAAATTTCTAAAAAACACAAAATTACGATCCGCTACATTCCGCTTTCCGATTCCTATATCGCCCGGATAATAAAAAGGGAACGGTTTCTCGAATAATCCAACCAACTACAACAACTTAGGTTAATGTATTTCCAAGAAATTTTGAAACTGTAGCTACCCAGGAACCCCTGTACCCCCGCAAACTAATGAGGAAAAAGATACCGAGGACCAACCTACAAAACTGATTTAGTACACAAAACCGCAGAGTATGTTAGAGAAAAAACGTTGGAGATTACCACTATGGAAAACATCACTTTTCTCTATCAGTGGAATGCGCACATCGGTCAGCGAGTCAGTGCTGGGCTTACCAACTCATATAAATAATATAACAGAGTTTGAAATATATAAGCCTGTCGATACTCTGCATCTTTCACAACGGAGAAATCTCGACATAAATCATTTGTTAAAGGGAAACAAGAGAAATTGAACTTGTGAATTCTAAAAATGCATGGTAAAAATCGAGAAAAAAAGTAAAGGAACCATACAAGGAGCAAATTATTTTAGAAATTTGTAGAAGCAAGATAAAAGTAACATCGCTGAAAAATGACAATCCAATTAATTAAAATTAAGACCTACCGTAAGGAGGCATGCTAGATTACGGCCTAAAATTCCGTGTTTTTTTGATTTTAAATCTCTGGTGGAAAAAAAAATTTCTAAAGGATACTCAATGCAAATATATTGTAAAATATTTAGGGACAAACCCATATAATACAAAAGGTAAAAACTAGTCTTTATTATTTCCACACATGAAAGCGAAACCTCTGTTCAGAGGCACACTTAAAGATTTTAATATTTGCCTTCGTGTAAGTTTATTAATATTTGCCCTCGTATAGAAATAAATACGTTTTTCTGTAGGAAGCGACCACTTTAATAGCGTCCTCTACTCCAAAGGACCCTAAAACTGATTTTAGTTTTACGATATCTCAAATTATTCCAGAGTTATTGATGTTTTCGGTTTCCCCCCCGAATAAAACAAAATTCCTCTTCTAGTGGAATGCGCACCCGGTCAGCGAGTAGTGCTGGGCCTCCCAACTCTAAATATACAGGTTTGAAAATATAAGCCTATTGATATGGCATCTTTCACCGGGAAATTTCCGGCCTAAATTCTTTGTTAATAAAGGGAACAAGAAGATCGAATTTGTGTCAAAACGCATAATAAAATTGCAGTAAAGGAAACGATACCTTGTGAATTTTGAAAATTCGTAGAAAAAAAAATAATGGTCATGTGTAAATGCAATTTCAATCCATCAATTAGTTATGACCTACTGTAAGGAGGCATGCTAGTTTACGACCTAAATTCCGTGTTTTTTTTTTTTAATCTCTGGTTGAAAAAATTTCTAAAGGGAACAATCAATTTAAATTTTTGGCACAAACCCATAATAAAGGGAACAGTTTTTTGTTCCACCACCGTACGCAAAGGGGGAACACTTAGGTTTTTTTTACGGAAATTTTAAAACTTGTCCCAGGAACCCCCTGTACCCCAGCAAACTAATAAGGAGTACCTGAGGACCCTACAACTGATTTTAGTTTTACGATATCACAAATTATTCCTGAGTTGTTGAAGTTTTCGGTTTCCCCCCGAAAAAAAAACAAAATTTCTCTTCTAGTGGGGTGCGCACACGGTCACAGATTAGTGTTGGTCCTCCCAACTCTAAATATACAGGTTTGAAAATATAAGCCTGTCAATATGGCATCTTTCACAGGGAAATTTTCGGCCTAAATTCTTTGTTAATAAAGGGAACAAGAAGATCCATATTTTTGCCACAACCGCGCATATAAATCCCGCACATAAAGGAACATTACACTAGATGTGAAATTTCTAAGAAAATTCGATCAGAACCAAAAATTACACCATGGTCATCCAGTCAAAATGCATAAAATTTCAAATAACTACATACAATGTATATAACCTAACATAGTAAGAGAGCCTGCTAGTTTACGAGAACACTTAAATTCACAAACGTCAACGAGATTTATCTACTTATAAATATAATACATCTGAAACGTGAGAAAAAAATCTAAAAGGAGCAAAACCAATTTTAAGAATGTTTGGGCACAAACCCATCAACAAAACAGAGGAACAGCGTTAAGTTCACCTCTACCTCAATGCAAAAGAGAACGGACAAAGGAATAGCAAAAAGAATTAAACTACCTACCCAAACAAATAATATCACCTTCTCCTACTCTCCAAATAAATACTAATATATAATACATATTACTCAAAATAGTATAACCTAGCTATAATATAAAATATAAATAATACTATATCTTATATATACTACTCCACATAATAAATAATTAAAATAGGTATCTACATATAGATAAATAAATAAACATCATACTATATATATATAAACATAAAAATAAATATAATACAAAAATATATATAGTATATATAGTATATTACATGATATACGACCACTAAAATATCATAATACAATTATAAAACCTATATATATATATATATATATATAAATAATATAAAATATAATAAAATATTTGGAAAAAAATAATATTTATAATTAACTTTTAATAGCCCAGATGTTATATAAATAAAAAAAATATCCTTAAAAAATTTTTTTCTGAGTAGGTAATGCAATATGGAAGGGGGCGGCTGTTTGCATAAGATGACTCATACACATATCTTGCCTTTAAAATAAGTCTAAAAATAAAATGAATCGAAAGATAAAAGGAAATATTAAGAATAAATTTCCGTTAAAAGTCTCAAATGTCGATGTATTCAATTCTGTCGATGCTTTTGAATATGATAGAATCTTGCGAAGCGTTTATGAGTGAAAGCCTCCTCCGAGACGAAGAGATCGAACCGTCGATCCGGGAAGATTTGAAAAAATTTTTATTTTTCCTATCGGGCGAAAAAAAAAGTTTTAAGAACGACTTTGATTTTTATTTCAAAATACGCGAGATACTCGAGT
>JABUQX010086130.1:17500-22500 GCA_015478945.1 Trachelipus rathkii | reverse complement strand
AGGAGGCACCACTCCCACTAGTTTGGTGTGAAATTTGAAATTAAGAAAAAAAAATTGAAAATGACGACATAATATAACTTTTAAAATAATATATTTTTTAATATAATTTCATATAATTTATAATTAATATATAATTATTAACAAAATTAATTTTTAATTTAATAAATTATAAATTGTAGATTTATTTAACTATATTTAGATATAATATGTAAATTTATATACAATTTAAATATAATATATGCTAAAAGATATGGCGGTATCTAGTTGAATCAGAGGAACTTGACCAGTAAGAAATAACCCCCGTTATATCTTACCTTTATTTGGTTTGTACACCATCGCTTAGGCCTATAACTTTAAGTTTAATGGGTTTAACCACAAATAGACTGTAAGTTTCTATAGGATTTTTTAAATGTTGAGTAGGGAGGAATATTTTGGCATTCATTCTTTTAATGAAGTTAAGGATAACAAAAATATTAGGAGTGTCTGAATAGACTATCTAAACAAATACTCTTATAGTGTTAAGACTATCTTAATGTATCTAAACAGATATTCTTATAATACCAAGACTATCCTAATATATCTAAGCAAATATTCTTATAGTACCAAGACTTTCTTAATATATCTAAATAATAGTCTTATAATACAATGAATATCTTAATATATCTTATTAAATTTTCTTATAACACCAAGACTATCTTAATATGTCTAAACAAATATTCTTATATAAGTAAAACTATCTTAATAAATCTAAAACAATTAATCTTATAATTCCATGACTATCTTAATATATCTAAACAAATATTCTTATATTAATAAGCCTATCTTAATGCATCTAAATAAATAGTCTTATAATACTATGACTGTCTGAGAATATAAATACAGATAGTTTTATGATACTTTAATTATCTCATCGATGGACATTTATTCTTATAATACTAAGACATTGATACTAATTCCATCTGATTTATATTTTAATAGGTGGTCTTAAAAATACGACTTTCTGTTACACTTTACCTTTATACTTATTAAAATAGGACTATATTTTGTCATTAAAAGATGGTCTTATTAAAATAAGACTATTTTATTATTTTTAAATGTTGGTCTTAAGAAAGTAAGGCTATCTTTTAATACTAATTTTTTATGATTTATTCAAGTACAGTAGATAATCTTACAATAATTAAACCATCTGCTTATAATTAAACAGATAGGATTGTAATATTAAGTTGTTTTATATGAGTAAGTAAATATATTAAATAAAAATATTATAATAACATGAGTATTTTATAATGATTTTTGAGTCCCTTATTCTTCCATGAGGATTTTCTAAGCCACTTTTTTCTTTCTTTCTTTTTTTTAAGGAACATTTCATATCCATCGTCATTATTTTTCATTCCTATATTTTCTGTACTCTCTAAGAAGAATATAAAGCCAAATATTTCAAATCATGCTGTATTGCGGCTTTTAGGTTTCCAGATGTCGCTAAAAGATGTTAATAAAAAAAATATTAGGTAAAAAAATGTAATAATGAAAAGAATATAAAAAATTATTCGAGCACTATTTTAAAGCAAAAACATCATATCATTTCTGCTACTTTCTTTTCATTAAATATATATATATATATATATATATATATAATATATATATAATATATATATATAAATAGAGTGGTATATATATATATATATATATATATATATATATATATATATATATTATTATTATATATATAGGACAAAGTTACTTAACGCCGACACGGAACGGGAGCTCGGATCAAAAAAATTTCACAGGTAGCATCCATGATACATAAAAAGATCTAGGGTGCCTCTAGCAGCTGGGATTTTTAATTTCTAAATGTAAATTAGGTTAGGTTAGGTTAGGTTAGGTTAGGTTAGGTTAGGTTAGGTTAGGTCATAGGTTAGGTTGTGTTGGTTAGGTTAGGTTAGTTAGGTCAGAAAAAAAAATTTTCATTTCGACCCTAAAACATCTATTTATGTATCATAGAGGGTACCCTGTGAAAAATTTTTTAATCCGGAGCTCCCGTTCCGTATGTTCATAATCCTTTTTTACTCATATTATATATATTATACAGTATATGTTATATTGAGTTATATATATATATATGTTATTATTATTATATATATATATTATATATATAAAGAAGTATATATTATTATATATATTATTAGTTATTATTATATTATATTATTATTATATATTATTATTATTATTATTATTATTATATTATAATGTTTATATACATATATTATATATACATATATATATATATATATAATAGTATATATATTATTATTATTATATTATTATATTATATATATATATATATATATATACATATATACATATAAGATATATTAATCAGGCCTCCTATTATTATTATATATATAAATTATATTATTATATACATATATTATATATATATATATGATATATTGGCTGTTGCATAATAGCGAGCAAAGATACGCATACGCATATGCGTTGGTGCCATATTATTGGTTGGTTACATATACGTTGTTAATATTACTATTATTAGTTGGTTGCATGTTGTTGCTGGCTACTATACAGATTGCGCGTTGAGTTATGCAAGAGCATACATACGCGATATATATTATATTATATTATTACATACATATTATTATTATTACTATTGGTATACATATACATATATATTGGTTATTATATGTTATATAAAGATATATATAATGCAATATAGTATATATTACATATGTTAGTAAAAAGTGTATTTATATATTATTATTATATATGTTATTATATATATATTATATTATTACATATATATTAAGCATTAATTTATTAGGTTATATATATATATATATATATATATATATATATATCAGTGGTAATCGTGGTCAAAAATTCTTGAGTAGGCAATCAAAATTATATATATATATATATATATATATATATATAGATATATATATATATATATATATATATATATATATATATATATATATATATATATATATATATATATATATATATATATATATATTTTAATTTATATTTATTTATATATATATATTTTTTGACTTTTGAATGGTTTCATATACAAATCACTGACTGTATTGCACATGTTCTTAAGCATGTTTGAATTTTATCATAGTTCTACAACACTCAGGAAAGAATTTAGCAATTTTTAATGAAACTTAAATCGAATACGAATTCAATAAACCAGTATTTATAAAACTAACAGCTCAATTTTTTTAAAAACATACAAAATCTGTAATAAATTAATATTTATTAATAAATAATATGAAAAGCGTTTTATTACTAACTCCACAGAGATACTGTACATTACATTCCCACTAATAGCAGCAAAATACTTGTCTGCAGAGGCAAATTTATAGGTAGCCTAGAAGACTGACTCATCAAGTGAGTCTGGCAGACTCTATTGCAAGAATGAGTCAATGATTTTTTTATGAAATAATAAATTAAATAAGTCGGTATAAGAGATGATCAAGTTAGCTTAAAATTAATTAATTAGTTAATTAATATTATTATATTATTATTATTTCTGCTAACGTAATTTAAATTGGGATTTAAAAACTCAGTTATCGCCAGTTTAGAGTCAGGCAAATACTGAGTTTGCCTAGAGCTAAAGAAAATGGAATTATTTTTTTAACTAGGAAAAGTAATAGTTGCCCCTGATCGTTAATATTAAAAAAGGAAATCGAGTTGAAATTTGTATAGGCGGCTCAACAGATCGCCTTCGAACGAAATTATATATATATATATATATATATATAGCAAAGAATATATATATTATTATACATATTATTACATATATATATATATATATATTTGCTATATATATATACATATATATATATGCTGATCTATCAGTTGAAAGCCATTGCCTTGCCACTCTGCCCACCCAGAAAGCCGCTCACTGATATATATATATATATATATATATATATATATATATATATATATATATATATATATATACATATTACATATATAGTTTAAAGTGGATTGGCAAAATTGTTTGTATATTATTATTATTAAATATATATATAGTATGGTACATATATATATATATATATATATATATATATATATATATATGGAGGATAAGTATATATAGATAGTATATATATATATATATATATATATATATATATATATATATATATATATATATATATATATATATATTTCTTCTTTGAAAAAGAATAGCATAATCTCTTTCTTTCTCTCTCTCTCTCTCTCTCTCTCTCTCTCTCTCTCTCTCTCTCTCTCTCTCTCTCTCCCCACACACCATTCCAGTTACTTCTTGCTGTGTATGGGTGTTGCTCATCTTGCATGGAATATTTATCGCATACCTGTGATGGTTCCACTCACGCAGCACTTCTTGATAGGGTGTTGTCTAAGACCTTCCGCCTTGCCAATTCTACTGGTTCCACTAAATCCTCAAACATTTTTTGGACTAACTTTTGCATCATTTCTCCTTATATTATACACAATGTTTTCGAACTTCCTTTTGAGCGCATATCTTTTCCAATAATTAGAGGTTCTGTTACTCCTTGATCTTCATAGTCTCAATCATTTTCTGTTCATATATTTACATGACCTATCTACATTCTCATTCATTTGGTAAGGTCGATAACATTCTTTCTTCATCTAACTCTCTCTTTCCTAAAAATTATACTTTCAAATGTCGTGTATTGTTTCATGTCGGCTCTTGTTTTATTGAATGTGTAATCAGAATTCACAAATCTGATGGATTCCATTTAGCATTTAGACCTTTTCCTATCTCACCACAAAGCACACACACACACACAAACATCGCATAGCAGAATATATATAGCAGTTATGATATATATATATATATGCAGTTATATAGAGTGTAAAGATATATATATATATATATATTATATATAAAGAAGCATATATATATATATATGTTATATATATATGCATATATATGGTTATGCATAGTTTATAGCAGCAGT
>JABUQX010086130.1:0-15000 GCA_015478945.1 Trachelipus rathkii | reverse complement strand
TATATTATATATATGGCTAATATTAATATATTATTAGATGCAAAGAAGATATCCTCTTAATCCAAGATCATTTAAGAAACATTAGTATTATATATATATAGAGATAGTAGTAAGATATATATAGATATATATATAATATATATATATATATATATATAGCATAGCAAGAATATATATATATATATATGTTCTATATATATATAAATATATATATATATATATATATATATATATATATATATATATATATATATATATATATATATATATATATATATATATATATATATATATATATATATATATATAGTCTTCTTTGGAATGGCCCCGTAATCGATATCGATTATTTTTTATAATATCGATATTTTTATTTTTAAAAATATCGATTATTTTTATTTTTAATGATAAATTTAAAAATTTTCATTATTTAATGTTATTACAAAATAAGAATATTAAAAAAAAAGTTTAATTTGATGATTTTATTCAAATATAATACATAGAAAATATACCCTTATATTATTTTAAAATTTAAATTATTTAGGAGGTTTAAATTTTACAATATCTTTTAACATCTGGACAAATAAATCACTTCCACTGTGTCGTTTTCTCCACATAAATTCGAAAAGGTAACTATCCAACATATGTCTCGCAGTACCACATTCTCGTTTGTTTTGCTGTTTTGCTTGAAACCAAAGTGATTCTATTTTTTGAGTATGTGCTCCGTTAAGTGGTTTTACAAAATGATCAGTATAATTTACTGCTATATGTTTATAATTTTTTTGTGGAATTTTTTCGATGTCTTTGTATGCTGCCCATGAATTAGAAATAATTAACGAACCATTTTCGATATGATTACATATCTCTCTTAACAATACTTTTGAAGATCTACTTGGTACTAGAATGAAAAACCAATCATTGGTTTCTCTGCAAATTCCGCCGAACACCCACTGGTTGGGATAAGTTTGTCCTTTATTATACTTCCTTCGTGAAAAAGCAGATTCATCGATCTCTACTGTTTTATTTTTTCCTCCAAATCAGTAATCGATTCGAAATGCATATTGAGCTGTTCTTTACAAAATGTGTTTGTTGTTAAATTTTTGCTTCAACAAAATATGAAATATATGATAGTTTGAAAAGCTTGGTTGCTAGATTCTAACCATGTATCCTTTCGCAAATATATTTCGTGTTCACAACTCTTTAAACGACATCTCCATCTATCCTTATTAGTACTTAATGAAAGTTTCATTGTATGGTTATTCTTACACATTCTTGAAGAGTGAAGTATTCCATGATTCATTAGAAATATAATTGCTTTTTCTTTCGTATTAATATCTGGAAAAAGTTTAGCAATGTTCATTGGCATGTTCTTAAATCTAAATTTAAAATATGAATAACCCAATTAAATATTTGCAAACCTTTTATTAAATAAATTATGTTCTAAAATATTTTTAAAAATATTAAAACTCTATCGTTTATTAATGAAAGGTTACTTCACAGAATATTAAAATTTTATTTGAAATATAAAAAATAATATTAAAATTTTATTTAAAATATGAAAAATAATATCGGAAAAATATCGATATTATTAAAAATAATCGATATCGATTACGGGGCCAATTCCAAAGAAGACCCTATATATATATATATATATATATATATATATATATATATATATAGATATATATATATATGAAGGTAAAATATTTTATATATCACATTATAATATTGTTATTATTGTTATTGTATATATATTATTATTATATTATTAAAGATATTATTATATTTATTATTATATATATATTATTGTTATATATATATTATTATTACTGTAGGTTATATTATATATATTAATATATTATTAAGGGTTATTGATGTACATTGGCTATTATTATTATATTATATTATGTTATGATATTCTTTTGTAATTACTTTTAAGTTTATCCATTCTAAATATATCATATGTCTATATATATATTATATACATATATACATATTATATATATATAAATATGTATATGTTATTTATATATTATTATTATTATTACATACATTATACACAGCAAGATATGATATATTATTGTTATTATAGATATTATTATTATTATTATTATTAGCATATATACATATATATACATATCGTCAAATATAGGAGAAAGACATTTATGTATATATATATATATATATATATATATATATATATATATAGTTAGTTAATTAGTCCTTGGATATTATTTTTTAGCAGATATATATATATATATATATATATATATATATATATATATATATATATATATATATATATATATATATATATATATATATATATATATATATATATATATATATATATAGTGGCGTATCTAGGAGGGGGCCAGGGGGCCATGGCCCAACCGAAATTTTTTAGACGCTTAAAATTTTTAAGTATCATATCCGTCAATAATCTAAAGTTCAGAGGTTAAATTAATTTTATATAATTCTTTGCTGTCAGAAACAAATCTCGTAAGAAATTTAGTTAAAACTAAACTTGAAGCCATGAGAGAAAATGCAACACTAGAATTTCAGCAGGTTTTTGAAGAATGTGTAAAGGTATCTGAATCGTAAGTCCTTTAGTTAAAACTAAACTTAAAGCCATCAGAGAAAATGCAGCATTAGAATTTTAGCAGATTTTTGAAGAAATGTGTAAGCGTATCTGAATCTGAGCTGGGTATTGAAAATGCTGTACCAAAAATTAACAAATTCCAAAATAACAGACCCAGCATTCCTACTTCTGACCCACAGACTTATTATTATCGCACATCCATTTTTTTACCATTTTTGGATGATTTAATATCAGCACTAGGAGAGAGGTTTTTAAATCAAAGAAATTATATCTTCCTTGCAATTTGTCACACCGAACAGATGTAATGTGCCATATGAGAAGAAAAAAGATTGTGTAACATTTTACAAGGAAGATCTCGAAAGACCAATTGAAGATTTAGTAAAAGTTGAATGGGATTTATTGAAGTTGAAATGGGCATCACAGCACAGATCGTCCAAAAACAGCAATAGATGGACTAGGTTCTTATTCGCAGTCACAATTTCCAAATATTTACATCTTGTTTCAAATACTGGCAATTTTACCCGTGTCTGCTGCTTCAGTAGAAAGAAGCTTTTCACCATTAGGACTTCTGAAAACCTACTTGAGAAATACTGTTGGAAATGAAAGACTTACTGGACTTCTTCCCCTTACATACATTGTTGAAATGCTTCATTATAAACCAATGCTATCTCGGACTTTGCTCACTCATACCCTGCAATTAAATTTATAAACTGATAAACGATTTATAGCAATTTGAGAGTAAATTATCTCTGGTTTCTTTTTCATAAATTCATTATTTTATTCCTTCATTTCCTCTTATATATATATATATATATATATATATTATGTTATTATATATATTTTTTATATGATATACATAGAATATAAAGTTCTAAATATGTTATGCTATTATTATATATATATATACATGTTGAAGATATATATTATTGGTTACTATTATATCGTATATGGCATAGGGTTACGCGTCCATTTCGTCTGGGCCCCCCCCGGCGGGCCCCTGATTAATGCCATCGTATGTGGTAGATAGCGGCGGTTGGTTAGCATGTTGGTTACAGCAGAGCATACATTATATTGGCGTTATATGCGCATATACACAGTTAGTTATAGCATAGTATTATTATTGTTAAATACATGTAAATATATTTCAAAATACTTATCAATATGTTGATATATTATTATTATTATTAGTTACTATGATTATTATCAGCATAGCAGATATATATATACTATTGTTATTATGTCAGCATATATACATATATATACATATATATATATATTTATATATATATATATATATATATATAAGATGTTTATCAATGTATCTATAACTTACTATTAAATATTATTTTTCCATTTACTTTAAAAGGTATTTAGCATATATCCACTTCTGCTTATGTAATTTGTAATACAACTTCACGTGTATATCGCTGATAGATAGAAAAGCACAAACACACACACACAATCACACACTCACACACAATCTTTTTCAATCATAAAATTATAATCAACAACTTAATATATAATTTGTTTGCGTACTTTATAACCAACATGAACTTGTTTTTATAAATATTTTTATTTAAACATTTTATAAGTAATACAACTTTATATCATTTACAAAAAATGCATAATAAAAAAATGCATAAAACATTTTATCCAAAAAAAATTGATAATGAAATTTTTTCGGTGTAAAAGCAAGAAGGAAAAGGGGAAATAAATAGTTGTAAAGAGAAAGATAAATAAATGTGATGGAGGGTGGGGAAATGTGGAGAGCATTGGGGTAGGGAGGTGTGGGGATTTATTTCAGAAAGGAGACGTACTTTTCTTTCTTTATTTTTTTCTTCTTTTTTCTTAACTATGAACAAGATAATGGCTTCTTCTTCTGACTTGGATCAGATATGCGGAAAATTTCTCTCTCTCTCTCTTCTCTCTATATATATATATATATATATATATATATATATATATATATATATATATATATATATATATATATATATATATATATATATATATATATATAGTAGTTGCAGAGCCCGGAGGCCGAAGATGGTGCACACGTTTTATTCGTATACACTATGTGGTCGTTGGATCAAGGAAGGTTAGAACCATCGGATTTCGTCAATTTGGTTTTTAAATATAAGAATAGATTAAATGTATCGAGATACTGATCAGAAGTGCAATGAATATTGAATTATAAAGGTACATCGGTGTTGGTTTAAAGAATATTGTTAATACTGATGTAATTAGTTTCACTTATACTAATCTATGTAGGATTCATGGAAAAGAGGTTCAATTCACTCTTGCAACAGTTTGGACTAAAAGGATGAAAGAAATGCATCTTGTAGGTACGACAACTGAAAATATAATTAATGGTTTCTTGATTTTCCCTTTCTTATATATCTTACAGTTACTTATGTTACTATTTATGTAAAAGATGCCAGTTAGTACTTAAATAGCAAAGAAATCAACACGTTTTTGTTTAGAGGTCCCTTTATCTTTCGCTTTTTCTTTACGTTCATTTTCCTACAACCTTTACCTTGACAAGTCATCTTATGTCTTATTTCACGTTTAACATCATCCAACACTTCATCACAAACATCAGATATACATCTCTTTAAGGAGTTACGTGGATTAGCTCGGCTGCAATATCTTTGATTGTATTCAATCCTGTTCTAGCCAGGGTTGAAAAAAACCCGGGGTTGGATAAAATAAAACCAGCCCAGAGGGTTTTTTTTTTTTGGGGGGTGGGGCTTTTTTTATTTTTTTTATTTTTTTTATTTTTTTGGCTTTTTTGGCCTATTTTAAATTTCTATTTTTGAGGAAAGAATAAAATGATCAATAATTGAATCTGTATTTTTTTGTAATGTCATTTCATTATTATTTGACAAAAAAAATTCATAAATAGGTATAAATATAACAAATTAAACATAAAATTCCTTAACAGACATTGTCCAATTCCCACTGCTGAATAAATATTATTTCCTAACTGGTGAAACTTGTAAAGGTAAATGGTATTGCTATTGTTTCAGGTTATTGATAGTAATGACATAACATGAATATATTAAGTAAAGTAATTAAGGAACATATTTATATTTATATTGTTTAAACTTCGAATATTGTCGCCATCATAAGATAACCATAGTAAGATAACTACCAATAGTTAAGCAGTTGTTACTTAGAAACTGGGAAGGCTTGCACTGGATACATCCCCAAGGAGCTGTCCACCAACCCACCAAGTCTGGGTTTTTAAGGCAAAACCCGGGCAAAATTGGGAGAATTTGAAAAAAATACACTGTATTTATATGGTCATTTATTAAAAAAAATGAGTAAGGCACTCTGTATAAAATTCAGAGATTTTTAATATTTATATATATATTATATATATATATATGCTATGCTATATATATTATATTATTGTTGTTGTTGGTTAATTTATATATTATTATTACATATATATATTATTATTGGTTATTATTATTATTGTATATTGGGTTATTGGTTGGCTGGGTTAAGTTATTGTTGTTACATACAGCTGGGTTACATATTAAGAAGGCTACATATTGTTGTTGTTAAAGGTTAATATATCTATATTAGTATACTGATATATACGCTACATACAAGTTGGGCTATTAGCTGGCTGGGTTGGCTGCTGGTTATTGTTAAGGCTAAGGTTGCTGGCTGCTGGCTACTGTTGGCGCTGTTGCCAGGCAGGGCGGTATGGCCTTCTGCTGGGCGCCGGCATGCTGAGCACCGCTGGCGCGCAGCCGCTGCGCTGCTGCGGGCTGGCTGCTGGTGCTGCTGTTGCTGGGGTACTGCATATGGCCGGCCGCTGGCTACAAGGTGTTGGGCTGGGCAGCAGCTGGGCTACTGGGCTACTGGGCTGGCTGCTGCTGCTAGCTGGGCAGGCTGGCTGGCTGGGCTGCTAGCTGTTATTACATATATATATATATTATATATACATATATATAAGGTTATTGCTATTATATACATATATATACATATAAATATATATAATATATTATTATTATTATTATTATAAATATATATAAATTATATATATAGTATATATAATAGCATATTATTATTATATATATATTATATTATTATTATAATATTAAGTTATTATTATTATTATTATATATACATATATATTTCCATTTATAATATATGTATATATATATATATATTAATATATTATTATTATTATAGATATACATATTATTATTATATTATATATATTATTAGTTAGTTATACATATTTATATTATATTATATAAAGATATATATATACAGGTATATATACATATACATATTATTACAGTTGTTATTACATATTATTATACATGTATATGATATTACACGTATTATATGCAAAGGCAAGCAAAGAGCTGGGCTGGCTACGTTGGCTGCTGGTTATTGGCTGGTTGGCTGGGCATATTGAATATTAAGTTATTGGCATACATATATTACATAATATTGGTTGGAAGGTTATTGGGTTACTCATATGCTGGTTATTATATATACATATATATTACATATTAAGGCTATTATATATATTATTGTTATATATACATACATATATATTATTATGATATATTATATACAATATATTATTATATATTGGTTATTATATATACATACATATACATACAAGATAATAATAATAGGTTATGTTAAGGTGTTACTATTATTAAGTTATTATTAATGTTAGTTATTAGTTATATATATTATTACATATATACATATACATATTGGTATATAATTGTATTGGTTGTTAGTTATTACATATATATATATTATTATTATTATATACATTATTATTAAGGTTGTTAAATATTACTACATATGTTGCAGCAGAAGAGTTATATATATATATATATATATATATATATTCGATAGATTTTCTGGATGATTATTATAGTAGCTATTCTGCTCGATTAATTGTAATTGTAAGGATATATAACTATCTAAGACGGGTTAGAAATAAAATTGGGAAATGTGATTCATTCACTGACTTAATTCAATCCCATGTACAAATTAGTTTTATGTTTTATTGCATACTATAAAAGTTTATAAAATAATGGAACTTCAAAATATATTCTAGTAATTTTATGACCAAAGTGGAAAGAATTTACTTTTTATTAACTGAAAAGTTTATTTAGTAATTTTAGTAATGGAATCTAGTTATTATCTTTTTAGTCAATAAAATTTAAATGTACATTTATTTGTACTTTTGTATTAAATTTTAAGAATTTTTTTTTCATTCTCATTTATTTCAAATATTTAAAAGGTATCTCTGTAAAAATCTTAAATAAAAGACAACTACTTAATAATGAAACATAATATAGTTGTTATAATATTGAACATTAATAATTAAAATAACTCCCTCAAAGTGGCTGATCGGAAAATAGCCAAAACACCTTGCAGTTGCCATATATTATTATATACATATATTATTATTTTTAAGTTATATATATTATATATATTACATATTATTAATATTATTGTTGTTGTTATACATATTATTATTATGGTTGGTTATTAAGCAGCTGTTGTTATTGCTAAGTACATATTAAGTTGCTGGCTATTGCTGGCTGTTATTACAGTATATTATACAGTATGTTAGAGTATGTTACAGATATATTGGCTGTTATTAGCATACATTACATACATATACATATATTGTTATTATAAAAAGAGCTAATAGCATAGCATAATCAGTTATTGGTTATTGGTTATTACATATATATATTATTATTATTATTACACATATATTAATATTATTATATTACATAGAATTATTATTACATATTATATATGTAAATAAATATATATTACATATTGGTTAAAGTTACATAAACATATTGTTACATATAGCTTAAGTTTTTTAACAAAGAGATTCGGCTACATATTATTATATATATATATACATATATATTATTATATATATATAAATATACAACATATATAATATTAGATATATATAGTTGTTATATATATATATTATATATTATATATAGTAAATATTTATTATTATGCTATATACATACATATTATATGAATGCATGTATGTATGTGCATGTATGCATGCATATATATATATATTATTAGTTAGTAATAGCATATATATATATATAAGATATAGAGTTATATATATATATATGTATATATATTCGGTATATATATTGTATTCATTGTGTGATTAATTATAATTGTAAGGACATATAAATAATATTTGGTATATTAAAGTTAGACAGCCAGAGAGTTACTAATGTAAATTGTGAAATGTGATTCATTCACTGACTTAATTCAATGAAATGTGTTATAAATTAGTTTTATACTTTATTGCATACTATATACATTATAAATAATGGAACTTCAAAAATATTTATTAATTTTATAACGAAAGTGGAAAGAATTTTTATTTTTATTAACAGAAATGTTTATTTAGTAATTTTAATAATGGAATCTATTTATTATCTCCTATCTACTAATTACTCCTATCATACGAAAGTTGCAAATCCATAAAAACCTAAATACAATTTATTTGATCACCATTTTCTCAATCATTTGTTTCAATGTGTAAAGATTTGATCCACACACTCTACCACTCTAAACGTACCCAAAGCCATTTATAAGCAGCAAGGGAGCAAGGTTGGGCTACAGCAGCAGAAAGAGCAAAGAAGCAGCAGTTATTATTATATATTATTAGTTATAGCACTATTATTACGGTATATTATTAGTTATTATTGGCTATTAAGATAAGGCTGCTGTTACAAGGCAAGGGCATGGCTGCTGCTGCTAGCTGTTGGAAAGAGCGCAGTTGAGCTGAGCAGCGGCTGTTGTTGGGCAATACTACGTTGAGGTTGGCTGGCAGGCTGGCTAGCTGGCTGGCAAGCGCTGGCTGGCTATATATATATAGTATATATAAACGGTAGTGTCAATTATTCACATATATAAGATAGATATATGCTATTATATATATTATTACTATATATAAGGTTATTGTTGTTAAAGAAGATAAAGGTGGTATTGGGCTGTATATACATATATTATACTATTACACAACACATACAGGTTAAGATATATACATATATTGTTGCTAAGGTTGTTATATATATATATATTATTATATATGTATATATATATATATACATATACATACATATTACATACATATTACTCATATTATTACAGCATAAAGGTGCTGTTGTTAAGTTATTGGCTATTACAATAGCTACTATTGCTGTTATTATATTACAGCAGGACACATATATATGTTAAGGTATTGTTGAAGATATTTAAAATACATATTAGGCGGTTTAATAAATATGTAGCATATATATATATGCGTACATATATATATTACTATAAACATATATACAATATTTTGACTTTACCATATGCTATTATATTATTATTATATATATTACATATATAGTACATACATATACAGTTATTATTGTTACTGCGTTGTTGCTGCTGGCTGGCTGCTGCTGGTTGTTGCAGCAAGAAGAGCAAGGCAGTTACAGCAGCTGGCTGGCTAGCATGCGGCGCGTGGCGCGCGCGCGCGTTGCTGGGCTGGCTTGCTGGCTGGCGTTGTTGCTAAGGTTATTGTTATATACTACATATATATATATTAGTTATAATCAAAATATTATATTCCTCTTAAAGAGATTTTACTCCGGAGAATGTTAAATCGCCTACGACACTCGCTCCCACCTCACAATGCAATAAAAATTTGTTTCACTCCCAGATTGTAGAAATCTAACACTTTCCTTATTTTTGTATCTTAGCAACCGTAATATTTCCTGTTATCATAAATTTATATAGCAGAAAGCAGCAAAGAATAGCAAGGTTAAGTCATTATTATTATACATATTATATATTAAAAATATATATATTAGCATATATTATTATATATAATATAATATATATAAATATAAGATATTATTATTGTTGTTATATATATATATATATATGTTAATATTATTATTTTCCTAGTATATTATATATATATATATATACATAAATATATATACAGATTGTTTCTGTAAACACCTTTTTATTGCTAGCAATTTAAATATTCCTTAAAAAATAAATGTAAATAAATAAATAAATACGAAAACGGCACTAATTTTTTTTATTTTACGAAATTGTAATCTTAAATGGTAAGAAAAGTGTGAACGCGTTTGGTTCAATATATATATATAGTATATATATATATATAGTTGTTATATATATTATTATTATATATATATATATATACATATATTAAGTGAGCAGTTGGCGAAGGCTAGCAGCGTTGCCATAAGGCAAGGTTGGTTATACAGCAAAGAGTTATATGTTATATATATATATATATATTATATTATACATATATATATAGGCCATTTATAAGTGGTTTGACTCAAGGAGAGAAAATCAATAATCAATGTATCGTTATTTTAATTTTAGGTAAATACAATAAATTTTTGGGTAACTCCAACCAACCTAACCTAACTCCAACCTTAACCAACCTAACAACCTAAATTCAACCTAACCTAATATTAACGGGAGTCAACCACTCCTTATAAATGTCCACAGCAGCATGTTGGCAGCAGCAAGGTTACATGTGTATATATATATATATATATATATATCATATGTCATATATATATATATATATATATATATATATATATTTGAGAAAAATTACACTTGCGACAGGGACTCGAACCATCTCCAACAGCATCGCCGTTTGACAATGAACAGGAGGCTTTACCACTAGACCGATCCGCCTTCCCGAAAAACAAGGCATCTCGGATCAGTTTTCAAGTCTCCTGCTTCGATATCACTACTTGGAAACTCAGAACGTATTAAATCCATAGAAGGGTGCTTGGAACCCTTACTGGAGCCATTCTCCCAAGGTTATGCTCCTGGGTTAGATGACCAAAAAGTCGCTAACGCCAACATGGGCAAAGCAACAGTTGCGACAAATTTTGCAATAATAAGACGAAGAAAAATTTCACTCGCGACAGGGACTTGAACCATAGCTAACAGCGTCTCCGTTAAGCAATTTACAAGAGGCTCTACCACTAGACCTATCCGCCTCCTCGAAAACATCTCGACCAGCGTTTTCTCAAGTCTCTGCTCGATATCACTGCTTTTGAAACCAGAACTTACGCAACCATAGAATGGGTGCTTGAACCCCTACTGAGGTTACATGGCATTCCGCTGGGGTGCTCCTGGATTCCAGTATGAATTTAATAAACAAAGGTACACTTTATAATTTATTTCTTAATCCCAATATATACTATATTATTACAAGGTTGGTTACATATTACAGCTAAGGTTGAGCAGCTAAAGCAAGAAGAGCAGCAGGCAAGTTATTGGCGCGCAGGCTGGGTTGTTGTTATACAGCATATATACATATATATATGTTGTTAAAAGTTAGATATATTGTTATATATATTATATATATATATATATATATATATAAGAAATCTAATAACCTGCAATTAATATGCAGATTTTAATAACTCGATATTGCCACCATGCTGATTCGGATCCTGACCCTAGCAAGTGTTTGACCACTACGCTATGACGAGACAAAAGAAGAACTCGAGAATACTTTACCGTCCGCGAAGTACGACATGTGTTCTTTCTCCGTCTGGTATCCCTGGGCGTAAATAAACACAGGGCACCGCCAGATGAATAATAATACCCGCAACCGGCGGTCAATATATTATTAAGAAATTCAATAACCTGCAAGTGAATTAAATTGGTATTTGTAAATACCCCCTGATATTTTCACCATGCTGGGATTTGACTATATATATATATATATATATACATATATATAGTTAAAGAAAGAGAAGAATAATATATATATTAGTATTATTATATTATTATATATATATTAGTTATTATTATATATATATAGTTACATATATATACATATATTACATATATATATATATATATATATATAAGTTACATCTGCATCTACATATTCATTTAAACACACCACACTCGCAAACGCAACATGTAAGTATCTAAAAAAAACCTATAACAGCTACAGAAAATAAATAAAAATTGAATTCAGCGAGCAATTTCATGAGTGAAACTTAAAAAAATGTATTTTATCTAAATATTTATTTAAATATAGTATCATCATGTGGTATCATCTTAGGTCTGGCAGCGCACGCTCTGAGGCAAGCTTCCGTTTCTGCAGTAGAAGGAGCCCAAGAGTTACCACAAAAATTCTTACAGCTTTGTAAAGTGAGATACGACTTCATCTCCAAATATAAAGCACGGAGAGAATGGTCCTTTACAGAGGTGACGAAGTCCCCCAGGCCGAGAAAACCTCCGACTCGGTCCATCCTTGTGGTTTACCCCAGTATCGTTTTGTCAAAATTTGGCAACTCTGGCACCCCTTCGTACTTCTCAAAAACGATAATTATCATACAAGTTTTGCAACATTGAGAATTAAAATTTTTTAAAAGCGTTATTTTTTTTTTAAATTTCATCCATAAAAATCTCCTGATTACAAAATGTAATTCTCATTTCATTTAGCTCCTTCTAGCCTTTTGTCTACGCAATCGCTGCTTCTCTGAGGCCGACTATATGAGCATAAGAAGAGTAGCATAGTGTTATAAGAGCAGCATATATATATATATATATATATATATATATATATATATATATATATATATATATATATATATATATATTATTATATTAATATATATTTATGTTAATAATACGATAATTTTAATATGGCAATATTGGTAAATAATATTATATTTAGAAATATAAATAATAAACATAGTAATAGTAATAATAGATCGTGGTGATAATGATAATAATAATACAGTAATATTAGTTGAAAATTTTTAATAGTAAATAGTGGTAAATAATAATATATTGTGAAATATTGTGTAGGCATTAACAATATTAATATTAAAAATAATAGTGATAGTGATAGGGATAGTAGTGATAATGATAGTAATGATATGAAAGTATTAATAATATAGAAGTATATGTATATTTCCAAACATATATGCTGTGTACGTCTAAATGTATTTAGGTTACGTATATGCATTTACATGCATGTATTATATATGCATATGTGGATATAAACATGTATAAGTATTATATATATATATATATATATATATATGTGTGTGTATATATGTGTATATTTATATGTATGTATATATATGTATATATATATATATTTATATGTATATATACTATATTATATGTATGTGTATGTATGTATGTATATTTGTGTATGTATATATGTATATGTATATATGTATATATGTATTTTTTTAAATATATTTATTTATATGAAAGCGCCCGATAGCCCAGTGTTAGAGCACTCGCCCAACAAAGCGAGGGTCCCAGGCTCCGCAACTGGTCGGTGGAATGCAAATATTCTCTGCTCTGGTCCCTGCTCGGACGTTAAACAGCAATACCCCTCCTTGATTATTCCGCCCGGTGAGTGATGGTGTTTATTCCTGTAATATATATATATAATATATATATATATATATATATATATATATATATATATAGCAGTAAGGCTATGTTAAGGTTGGTTGGCTATTATTATACTACTAGCAGCAGCGCTAGCAGCAAGCTGGTTGGTTGTTGGCTATATATATTAAGTTGCCAAGTTATATATTATTGTTGTTATTGGTTATTATATATTACATATACATATAAAAATACATATATATTATATTAGTGTTATATTATATCGTGATATTTGTATATACTATATACATATTATATATATATATATATATAGTTATTATATATATAAAGAGCTGTTATTATTATTATTATAAATTATATACATATATATACAGTATGTTATATATATATATATATATATATATATTCTTGTTATATATATATTTACTTATATTATAATATTTTTTTTTTTATTTTTTTATATTATATATACACTCTAGCCGTTATATATTCGCACCATTATCCTTCTTGGTAGGTCGTATTTGTTTTCTACCTTTGAATAGAATGTACAAAATGTATCAGCTTAAATATAGTTTTAGTTTCTTATTATTCATTATGGCAGTCTGTCTGTGTTGCATTTCAATGACATCTTTGTAGGATAAAAATCTAAATGGTTTCCTTTTCACGATTATCTGAAAGGGATGAGAGTTTATCTGAATTTTTATTTAATCATAATGCACCAAAATAATAAAAAAATGTCCAAATTGTAACAAATGAATTTGAAAAGAACGTATTTAGGTGTTACAGTCGTATTAAAAATAATAATAATAAAAATACTAGTGTAGCGTGCGATTTGGAATTTCTTCCTTCTTCGAAGATTCAGATAGCGAATATTAATAGGTTAATATATATATATATATATATATATATATATA
>JABUQX010086129.1:0-18395 GCA_015478945.1 Trachelipus rathkii | reverse complement strand
CTGTGGTGGGCTGTAGGGGAAATTTTTTTGGATGTCTTCTGCGACTCTTTTGACCTGTCGATTTATTTGGGCTACTCCCCGGATTGATAAGGGGGACGAGTCGTGACGGCGGATACAGTTCTCTATGGAAATACTCTTGCTTCAAATCTCTTTTTTTCCTGAGCCTGAGTTAACGGCTAGAATGTATGAGGAAACTGCTTATATATAATAATATAATATATATGATATATATACTATATATATATAATATATATATATAGTATATATGATATATAATATATACATATATATATATATATATATCATAATATATATATATATCTATATATATATATATATATATATATAAAAGATTTATATCTATCAGTATAAAAAAAAAAAAGTGAGATAGAACAAATGTAATTTTTGCAAGAAAGAACATTGTAGAAAAGAAATTCCAAGTATATTAAAGAAGAGGAAAAGTATGCTTTGTGTTTTTCATTAAATTTCTTCCAGATCCTTGCTACTGAAGATAATCATAAGCTGATGAATATAAGTTCGTAATATAGTCTATCATTAATAACCATTTAATAGCTTAATTTTAAAAGATGAATTTAAACCTGAGAGAAACATAAGGGATTAATTGATTAGGAGCTTAAACTCTTTTTTTTTTGTTTTTTAATACATTTTTCATTTAATATTTTATCATTTACCATATATATCTTTATAGTGCATTCTTATAAGTTCTTCCTTACGAAGATTCTGCTAAAAAATTTCTTTTAAAAGCTAATGAATTGGGTGGAAGTAAAGAAAATGAAATTATGATTAAGCACGGAATTTATAAAACATACAACAATGAAATACGAAGGTGGAATTTGGAGTAAACAAGATTTTGTGGATTAATCCCAAAATCGCCAATAGAAGTTTTTAATGGAATTGAAGAAATCGTAAATCAGGAGAAATGAGTAGGGATTAATTTAAAAAATATAACACATAATGTGAAAAACAAATCGATCTTTGCAGGGATGCTTCATTAAGAAACAGATTAAAAAGTGTATTTCTAGACAGCTTGAATCGTATATATTTGCTCAATTTGCTGCACCAACGCCACAACTTAAAAATTGCGATTTTTTTCCAGGAAATGCATTTGAAAGTTTCTAATTGTAATACAAAATATTCGGGCAGCTATACCGAAACTAGCTCTCTCGTGGAGCGATTTGAAAGTTGGGCATATGACTTTTTGCAGTTAAAAGTAACATAACCATTACAATCGCTCCAGATGTTATCTTAACCAAAAATGCAATTTTATATAGTTAAGTTGTTCTCGCAGCCCAATGATATATATATATATACTATATATATATATATATATATATATATTAATATATAATTATATATATATTATATATATATATATATATATATATACTATACTATTATATATATATATATTAAGGAACTATATATATATATATATATATATATACACATTATATATATATATATATATATATATATATATATATATATATATATATATATATATATATATATATATATATAAAAAAAATATAAATATTATAGTATTATTATATATATATATATATATATATATAATAATTAAACCCTTTGTTTCTATATGGATTCTATTTTATATTTAAAAACACATAAAACACAATTTAAAACTTATATACATTTGCGAGCTTTCGTCATTGTAGTAACATGACCTTCTTCTAGCTTTGACAATTTAATTGTTTAATTGTCAAAGCTAGAAGAAGGTCATGAGGCTACGCGGCGGCGAGCTATGCCTGTATATAGCTTTTATATTGATGTTTTCATGGCGTTCTCTTACTTTTTTTTCAATAACTTTTGTTTTAATTAATTCAATAAATACTTTTTAATCCAATCACTATCTAGAAATTGTATATATATATATATTATATATATATTATATATATATATATATATATTATATACTAGTAATACTATAATATATATATATCATTGTTTATACGACTATATACCTATATATATATATATATATATATATATTATTATAGTATAAATATATATATAATATAATAATATATATAATATTTATATATATTATATATATAATTAATATTATCTATATATATATATATATATATATCAGATATATATCTATATATATATATAATACTATATGATATTGAGTATAATCAGGAACCCGACCACGGCCACAAGGGAAGCGGCCAACTGGGACATTGACATGAATCAACACATGAGTGGGGTCCTGCTCATGACTTCTTTGGAATGTCGCTAAAAGAAAATTTAGTTGGCGAAATGATTTAGTAAAAGACGCTTCGTCGTGAGGAAGACCACTCACCAATGTTCGGCTTTATATTTCTAAGTTTCGCCTATCGCTGATCATTCGCCCAGTAAGACCGAAAGCCTTGTCGGAGAGCAGGATAATAATAAGTTGATGGGAAGCGACCTTGTAGAATGGCATCCGAGAGGTACCTAGAACAGCTTTGGAAAGGCTATTCTGGCTTCTCTGTCAGCTGTTTCATTGCCAGTTACCCCTACGTAAGAGAAGGTCCAACATAGTATAGTTTGTTTCTTGCGAGTGGAACAGCAGAAGAAATTGTTGTACAACGGATAATATTGTTTTTATAATAGGGGCTTTAAGCGCCTGGAGGGTGATGAGCGATTCTGAATAAATGACACAAGGGTGGTCCTGGTTAAGAAATAAAATTCGAGAGAGGGCAATCATTATAACCATTAATTTTGCCGTAAAAATTGAAACATGGGAGAGGTTGCGGTCAGAAAAGACAGCAGACGCACCCACACTGTCCCTAAACACCGGAATAAATTCGTTGTGAACCCTGGAATGATCGAGACAAAAACGATGCCTATAACAAAGCAGCGGGGTGGCTAGATTTAGAGAGAGAGAGAGAGGTCAAGAACAGACAGATGATGGGAGCAGGAAATAGCCAAGGCATATACCCTTCATCATAGGAGAAAGGTAGCACCTTTTGCAAAGGAATGTTGAGGAAGTTAAGGATGTTATAAACTGTGTTTGCAAATGGCCTGTAAGGAGGATTCTGAGACATCTCTCGCAGAATCTTTGTCTGAGCAGACAGTATTGTGGCTTGAAATCAAAGATAACTTGTGCACATGACGTATTCCATTCGAAGAGAAGTGGCATCCCATCGGATTCAATTTCAAGGCTCTCCTGAGGGGACGATCGGAAGGCTCCTGTGGAGATACGGATCGCCTCATTTAGGAAGGGATTCAACAGATATAGAAGAGTTGGGGAAGCCTGACCATACACTACGCAACCTAGTTCAACTTCGATCGGATTGGGGCGATGTGGAGAAGTAAAAAAAAGGGAATTTAAGATTAACACCCTATGATTTTGAGGCGAAATGACGTAATAAGTCAATCACGCGATGACAAGCTGTTTTCAGGAGTTTAATGTGCGGTATGTATGTTAGGTGGTCATCTAGAATGAGTCCTAGAAATTTGACTTGTGAAGTTACAGGAATGGATGAACTATATACGGTTAGGTTCACGGGAGGAAGGTGGCAGGTTCTTCGATTCCCTTTTTTTCTATATAGTACTACTGAGGTTTTGATTGGTGAGAATGAAAGTCATGGGACTTATCTCATTGTGAAATATTCTCAATAGCTAGTTGGAGTTGCCGTTCAAGAAATGGCAGCTTGGCACCGGGCAAATTATGTGCGCCAAGATCATCACATACGAAAGATAAAATTCTACCAGTCGCTGGGATAAAAGTAACGATGTCATTAAATCCGAGAGCAAATTATAATGCACTTAGAACACTGCATCGTGGAACGCCTTCATCCAGTGTAAAATGGCGTGATAGAGCAGAAGAGCACAGAACCTGGATGGATCTATTTGACAAAAGGCTTTAATAAGAGAGGGGTTGTCCTCATGAAACCGGAGCGAGTGAGTTTTAAGGGAACCCGGACGTTCTCGCAGTTGGTGTCATATGCTTTTTCCAAAGGTAAAAAAAGACACCAGAACGCAGCACACTGAGAAGGCTCCCCGGATTGTCAGTGGGTCCAGTTTTAAGAAGGGTTCCGCGGTTGAAACGATTTTTTGCGGAAGATCAAATCTTGGAGAGTTTCGAAAAAGGCCTGGAACTTCTCCAAAGCAGGAAGAAGACGGCTGAACCATTTCGTCCTTTTTTGGCAGGCATGAAGGTCCAGGGCGAATTGGTCTTGTGGTGTGTCCGCCAAACTTCGGATCTTTCCCAGATTGGGAATAGGGATTACAAACCAAAAGCTGTAGTACAAACAGATGGAAAAGAGGATTTCGCATCCATATCTGTTATACAGATCTAGCAAAAACACGCTGATTCAGAGGGGAATATGAAACGGAGTAATTATTGGTACAAAAAATTATGTCTGGTCCATAGGCACATCCATTTGCTATTCGCCCAGTGAAGTTTGATAGCTCACAAGTGTAAAAGACGGTATAGCTAATGATCTTCTATTATCAACTTTTGAAAAGTTTGGCTGTGTTTTGTATTTGATTCTTCAGTTTTTTGAAAGCTTCGAGGATTAGCGTGAAGAGCTCCGGAGTGACAAGCAAGAACCTTACCTAATGTATTCTGAATCAGCTGCTGAAGCACGAGATCGCATCGGCTATAAGTTCAGGCTATAACTGAGGGACTGTGGGTGAAGAGTTGTTTGGAGAGGTGAAATTTCTTGGACAACTTTCCCACACTAAAGCCAGGGTAGTTGTAGACCTTGAACAGTCAAAGTATATAGTTCGAAAAGTATTGTTTTTCACCGTGTTTGGCGATTATCGACGAGATCTCCTGGGCAGCTCCTTTAAAAATCAATCATCGGTTCGTGGTGGTGCGGGTCCGTGTGTATGCCTATAGAGCTTTTCTTTCCGGGAGTTAGCTTGTGGCAACACTCTTGGGACACCAAGGGGTTTGCGATGACTACCCTGCAAAGATATTGATTGCAAGCTCTGTGATGTGAGTGAAACTTTGCCTGAAAATAGTTAAAGTCAACAGTCATAATGTGCGCCTGATGAAAACGGAGCCCACTCCACAGCGATATAACGCCAGCCGGAATGAGATTTTAACATTGGCTCGGTGCAAGTTGTTTATGTTTGTTTTTAAACTGTTATTAAGGATATTGGGTTAATGGTCACGTGCCACATAAAGTAATTCAAAAGCGGAACCTGGTGAGCGATCCTAAGAGAATGGGAGCAAAAGGAAATATCTAAACAGGGAGACGAATATGTATCTAAACGTTCATATGTAGGAAGTACTGTGGTAAGGTATCTCGGGGAAAAGGGTATTTGGAGATCAACTAGGATCTTAGATTTAGACGAGGTGACAGAGTCGCTCCATAAGGGGTGACGAAGGTTGAAGTCTCCCAGTATCGGAGTGGGAAGCTGCTAAAAAAGGTAGGCTACGTCGGTCTGATACCTACTTCCACCCGTTCGCTTTAAGGCTTCGTAGTAACAAAAGAGCTGGATGGAGTTTATCAGGATTACGTGCTGTCCACTGCATGACCAACATTTCAAGTGTTCGAGGTACTGACGAACAGTAAGCGCGATGTGTGACCTGGCATTATCGTGCACTAACACGAAGTCCTTGCCAACAAATTCTATCTAGAAGTTAGTGGCGATTTGTATTCCACCTGTTGGAAGAATTCGCAATAGCATAATTGAAGTTCATGCAAACATATACCCTTTGGTGTACATATATCTATTAATTAAACAAGCTCTTCAAAATTATAGTAGTAGCCACGACAATTCCATTGAAGGAAAGTGGCCATGCTGCGTTGTTATGAATATTATGAGGATTGTCTTTTTGAGACAATTGTCTCTATGTTGCTGGGGGGATGTTGGATGTGGGTTCAGATGGGGAAGATATTAATATCTCGAGTTTTATATTAGGAAGAAATAAAATCTGTCACCGGGTGGTCAAGAATAGTCCTACAGCAAAGTTTGGGCTGTACGACGCTGTGGGGGGGGGGGAGGGAGGGGAGGGACTTCATCATGAATGCGAAGTGAATTGAGTTCAACAAAGTCCATGTTATTATGTGTACTTGGTTGGTAGTTGGAAGAGCAATCAGAGTGCTGATGTTTAGGAATGTGAGCGATATCAACTGCACTAAAAATCTGTGATTATATATATATATATATAGTATATATATATATATATAAGTATTATATATAATATATATATATATATATATATATTATATTATATATATATATTTATTATATATATATATACTTTCTTTATCCTACCTTCCTTCTCCTCCCAAACGTGGGTGGAAGGAAAGGAATGCGTAACATACTCGGAAATTGAATAGACTTAAGTAAAGGAGCATGACGTAAGTCATCGCAGTCAAAAATAAAACAACCTAGGGCTTCGCAAGACTGAAACAAAACCTGTTCATATTTCGTCAATTTGGGGTTCTAAACCCTGCGCCAGGCCCACAACCAAAAACCAAACGACCCAGTGCAACCTCCTTCACCCTTTCCACCAACCCTGCCATTCACTCCTATTATGCCATCTTAATTTCTTCTACCTCCCAAACTCAACATTCCTCTTTTACTTCAGCACATTGCTTTACTGACATCGATCCACTTTTTATTCGGTTCTCCCAGCTGGATCGATTCCCAGCACACTCGCCACTATTCATCCGCTCAAGACCAACCGACTATCATCCAGCCTTTCCATCAGACCCAAACCCATTCTCAAAACAGATTTATAAAAATCTTTTTCAAGTCTTTCCTCACACCACACAAGATTTTCGGAAACACGAGGTTCATTCTCAAATACACTGGCTGCTGTCAATAAGTATCCATAGTTTCTTCATTTTCTAGCGGTATCACGCCGACCGATACCACTCTACTCCGCCCCTTAATATTATTCATCTGAAACAAAGATTGCACCTGTGTAGATCTGGTCCTCTTCTTTATGGTGTAGAACTCGACGCCGGGGGCTGGAATCTTTGCCGGGCCGGGAGTTAGCTAAAATTAGAAATGTAAGTCAAAAACACTTGAAGTCTTAAAACTTAGGATGAAGAATTTATTGATCTCAGTATTAATTATCAATTTAAGTCTTATTATAAAAAATTAGTGTACATTACATTTAGATTATTACTTCTCAATTAAATAGAGATATTTTCGATAAGAATTTTAGAAAAAGTTAAATTGATCTTTTGTAGACAAAATATAGTTGTGATTAGCATCATGCGACCGTAATCCATGTATGTTATAGCCCTATAATATATACCTATCTTAATTTATAGTCATAGAATAGTTAGTATATACTATATTATTTATATATATATAGATATGATTATATATATATAATATATATATATTATATATATATATATATATAATATATATATATATATATTATAATATATATATATATATATATACTTAACTCAATATATATAATATAATATGATAGATAAGAACTACTTTGTAAAATTTCAAATATATTTTTACTTATAGGAGAGCACAGGAAGCCCTTGGACTCTTTTTTAGTATTATGCAAGGAAATTTCACTTTCATTTTATTACTAAATTGTACACGAAATTAAAAAACATTGTCTTAAAAACACTTTTTTTTAATTGAAATAAATTTTAAAAAGGAAAGGCTAGAATTTTTCTCTTTGACACGCGAAACCTCTTCAGGCTAAGGGATGGATTTTCTTTCTTGAATCTTCATCAGTTCAAGTTTGTTTCAGTTGGTCTCTGCTATTTTCTCTCATGGTGCTTGTTGAAATATTTGATGTTTTCAGAGTTATTTCATTTTGTAATTAAAATAAATCTATCTTAACTTCACCGGGATGCTTTATTGTAGTTGTTACTAATTATAAATGCAAAAGGATTCCATGACTTTGCGATGGGTGTTTTGTGATTGATTATTCTGATTCATTAAAGCTCTACTAAAGTCTTATCAAGAAGGGAAGGGGAAAAAGGGTTTTGAGCGGCCTGTGTGTGTTACGCCTATGACTTGTTAAAGCTGAATTTATGCTGTCCTTGCAGCGGTCTATCGTGGTTTGTTGATTTTTTCTCTTTGGCCAAGATCTTATGGTTTCACCTGTATAATATGTTTTTATTGCAAGTTATTGCAGGGGATGTGATATATACAGCTTTGGGCAGATTTTCTTTTCGTTTTTGGCGTTTTTGAGAAATGTTTTTTAAGGGTATGTTATTTGATTGAAATAGGAGGGTAACTATTTTTGCTAATATGTGTTTTAAACCGAATATATGGTAATTGAGGAAGTTGGTTAAAAAAGGAGGTGGTGCTACTTTCGGGGGAAAAGGATGTTATATACCTCTTTTTTGGCTTTGTGGAAATGCTCTTTGTGATGAGAAAAAAACTCAGGATTAGTAAAGGTGATTTTTGAAAGTATTGTGATGTATTTAGTTTCTTGTGCTAGGAGAGGGGGGGAGCAGAGCATATACGGAATGGCACCGCGAGAAATAGAGATGAACGAACAGAGATTGGCCTTCCCCTCTTCTAGCACAAGAAAGTCATTAATTCCTCTCATTACACATACGTCTTTCCATTTTAATGGCAAATATTACAAACAAACTTTCGCCCTGAGTATGATCCCCACTGTGTCTCCCATACTCAGTAGTATATATATGTATGGCACTAACAGAATTTTATCATATTTTACCCCACCCGTTATTAAACAATAGTATTAGATATGTAGATGATGACATTTTTGTCTCCCTCGCTACACAACACCAACCTAATGATGTCCTAATGTCCTAAACTATATTTAACTCTATTCATCCTTCAGTCGTTCAGTATCGAATAGCAAATGCCTTCCAAACAAACTCTAATCCCTTCCTTCATACCTTAATCACATGGATAACAATTACTTGCAAATTTACTTATATGAAAATAAACATATACCACAAAACTATTTAAAAACCCAATTTTTTTTTGGGGGGCTATTCTAATCATTCCCCCTTGACAGTTACTTTAGTATCTGTCATCTCTTATTTTTAGAGCATTCTTTCGTTATTTGCTCTCCCCCCCCTCTCTTCTAGCACAGGAACTAAATACATCCACAATACTTCAAATCACTTTACTATCCTGCATGTTTTTCATCACACAAGCATTTTACAAAAGCAAAAAAAAAAAGATAAGGTACTATAGCACCTTTTTCCCCCGGAAAAATAGCAACACCTCCTTTTTTACAATTCCTCAATTACCTTACTATTCGTTAAAACCATAATATTATGCCAAAAATATCTACCTCATTCATCAAATAACATTCACTAAACATTCCCTCAAAACCCCCAAACACGAAAGAAAATTCTTCCCCAAGCTGTATATATTCACATCCCCTGAACCATACGTGCAATAAAACATATATAGGTGAAAAATCAACATTGCAAATAAAGAAGAAAAAATCAATAAACAAGATGACCTGCACAAAGGGACGAGCATAAATCAGCTTCGAACAAGTCTAGGCGTACAAGGCCAACTCTATCAATATCAACAATTATAAAGATGATAGAAATAATCAATCACCCGAACCCATGTCGCAAAATCATGGAAGCCTTTTGCATTTATAATAGGTAAAAACTACAATAACATCCCGGTGAAGTTAAGATAGAGATAGATGTTTATACAAAAAATGAATATCTGAAAACATCAGAATATTTTCAACAACACCAATGAAGAAAATAGCAGGAACCAGGACCAACTGAAACACAGCTGAACTGGAACTGTGAAGATCATTATAAAAACGGCAAGGGCTCCTGAGCCCCTGAAGACGGTCTACACGTGCTGGGACGAAAAATAGCTTTTTCCCTTGTTAAAATTTATCTCGAACAACACATGTGCATTCCTTTTAACATGTCGCTAGTAGGGGGTAATTTAGTTATTAAAATGAATATCATAATTTAAAGCACAACACTAAAAAGAATCCAAGGGCTTCCTCGTTAATATAATTTTATGTATATATATCTTAGTATATATATATTATATATATATTTATATTATATATATATTATTATATATATGAATCTATATATATATATATATATATATATATATATATTACTTATATATATAATATATATAATATATATATATATTAATATATATCGTTATATTAATATAATATTACTAGTATTAGTATATATATATATATAAATATATATATATATAATATATTATTATATATATATATATTATTAATAATATATTTACAACTCCGTATATTAATATATATATATATATTAATCTCATTAAATAAATAATTTTGAAAAGAGGTTTTCGAAAATTATTTGATTTTCTTGAAGTATTCACTTTTAAATAAAATAAATACATTTAATATTTTAAATTATATTTTTTATTCCTTTTTCCGAATTCGTGTGATAAATCAAATGTTTATTTATTTTTTTATTGTTGAAAAACTCGGAAAAGAAAAGTATAATTTGGCCTTCAATGTAATTTGAAATTCATTAGAAAATACCCCAAAATTGATTATATTACGGTTAGTTTGTTTATATATTGCATCAATTTATAACAAAATTAAAAGATAGTAAATTTAAAATTATATATTTTTATTATGTGTTTATTTTATGTCTCTAATTATTTAGGTAATTTTGTACAGGTTAACCCCGGTAAAAAACCCCCGGTTTTTCCTGATTTTTGGCCTGGGGGCCGGGGTCGCTAAAAATGGGCGGGGTTGGCCATTTTTAGCGACTCTTATTCACACCATTAGTTCCTTACCATAATTAACATCAAGAAACAACATATATTTCCAGATAACATTGTTATCACTTAACTTCTATGTCTTAATTTTCTCCATCTCCATTAAATTTAGAGGATAATAGATCTCAATCCCCCCCGACACGTCATCTTTATCGGATTTTCATAATTCTTTTAATGTTAATAGTAGCCTATTTGATAGCGACAGCTTTGGTGGTCTCACGAATCACACGAAGGATAGTATCTGAGGTTCTATTAGTGTTTCTTATGGTATTCTATTCAGTTACACTTATTGTGCTGGAGTGCCAGTAATGGTGCCAGATTGTGCCCAGTGCCAATGAGGCAGAGAGTGCCAAGTGAGTCGTCCAAGATGCCCCCTCTACTGACATTGTGCAATTTTGACGAGTGCCACATAGTGCCAGTTCTCGCCACATAGTCTACCCAACTATCGATAGTGCCACTTTTTTCTAATACTCTTCTCTCTTAGCCTCACCCTGAAAAGCACTAGCAGAGAAATAATCGACTCATACACTCTTTATATCACTTCTCGGGTGTGAGCTACCCCCATCATGTTCTACCTATAAGGTAGAGTGACCGATTCATGACCCTCTATAGTTACAATCTAGCTTAGAAGTGCTTTCCTACTATTGAGTAGATTTTTCTAACAATAGCGTAATATACTATATCCATGCTCGATATATCTAAAGAGTTACACAGTTGAGACTCACTCCGCGAGCGAATGCATTAAACGTCACTCTCTCACAGTCGTATGAGCCCCTTGTCGCGAAACCGCCTCCGCCGTGCATCTCCGCGTCAGGCAGCTAAATACTTCCCCCCGATAACCGCCGCCCACACACGAGTGCGTCGAAAGCACTACTAATATTACCGCGCGATACAATCCCACTCGTTATCTCCCATCGATATCAATGTAAGACATATATCACAAATTTTCTCATATACAAAACTCCATCTACTATTGATCTTCATTCATTCATTGTTCCTAAAGTTGTACGAAATTTTATTAAAGAAAGCCTCACTTTACATACCTTAAAGCAGTCAATCAGTAAATCAATAACGCGGTGTTATACTATTCACAAAACACTATATGGATATGTATGTCTTTTAGTTTTACATGTCTCTACCTCGTCTCTTTATACTCGCACAATATTAACTCCATCTGCTTACTCTTTAGAGCTATATCTCTCTCACTGACTAATATAACTCATTCTGTCATATTTACTGCTTTAACTATCTGCTTACGCTTTAATCATACCCTCAGTACATTGTTAACTGCTATCAAATCTTGTCATATCACTCCCATAAACATACACTTAAACGCCTACCGTCACCACACCCTCAAAGTAAAAAAAATACAACAACCCACAAAGCTAAATTACCACTCTAACTAAAAATAATATAAAGATTTAGTATGTCATTTAATATGTTTACTGTTTACTGCTTTTAACTTAATCTGCTATTACTTGCATAATTTAACCTCTCTTACTGTTTTAACTCATTATAATATTTCAACTGTCTTTAACTCAATGTTTTACTTTTACTTGCTATTATAAACTCATATATATTTATTTTTGTTTGAATACTTTTTATTTATTAGTTATTAATTTCTATATTTTTATTTTGTTTTAATACTTTTATTAAATATTATTAATTATTTTATTATTATTTTATATTATTATATTTGTTTTTAATCTTATTTTTTAAAAATTTAATGTAAGAAAAACATACGCAGTTCTGATTATAATAATATAAACATTTTATATTTTATATAAATAAATTGAAATATATAAATATTATATTAAAACTAATATATATACTACTAACTTACTGCTTTAACAGCTTTAATTAAATCTGCATTATTCATTATTACTCACTTAACGAGTATGAATGTGGTAGAAAATTTATACCGGTTCCGAAGTTCCGGTGTCATACCTATGATTCTTGTAGCTATGAGGAACCGATACAGGCTGTTGGATAATAAAACCTTTCAAATATATATTAAATATTTTTAAAGGAAATGGAGATTATTTTGAGACAGCAGTCCCCTGTAAAAATAATATGCGTGTTATAATGTTTATCAGAGATTAATAAATTTTTAAAGATAAGATTATAAAAGATTTTATTCAATTTCATGAAGGCATTATACGATATTTAGATCGTTGGACAAAATAATATAACATTGGCACCCAACTGGAGATATTATTAGTATTAGTATGATTTAATTATAAGCTGATTGCATATTTGAAATTAGAGCAGAAGCCTTTCCACAGCTTTATTCTCACCCATCTAATTATATCATCGTGTTTTCATTATAACACATAGAATAATTTTTCATCAAAGCAAGCATTATTAGCGAATTGTTTAATCTTTAATACACACTATAAAATAAATATAAGTCACTATTATGTATTTTGAAAGCCAGAGAAGAGATAACATAAGTAAAGTTTACAAAATTTAAAAATGTGTAATAATTGGCTAATCCTCAAAAATGTTTCCTTTTATCATAAAATAAAGAGTCTAAATAAAATATTATATAAAAGAGGTTACTAAATCTAATCCTCACACCGTTATTTGAGTTGAATCTATCACCCCAAATAACAACTGCACCGTGAAGTTAATGCTCCGTACACAACATTAGTCAAATATATTTCTTCTGTATGGATAGGACTAGCTGTATAGAGTGAACCCTGAATAATGAGTGCTCTGAGGTGCAATATATTTACTCTCTTATTATCAAATAAACCATACATTTTCATATGCACCATAGCTGTAATAACCCACCTTTCTGAAAAACCGAAGAACTAATTAGTTGAGTGAGTGAGAGAGATTCAATACCCAGTGAAATCGTAATCTCACGTCTGTTAAATCTTATAAAATGAGAAAAATGTCCCCTTCTATAAACAGACCTCAGAAGTAAACGCTACGATCTGTACTCACACCACCCCAGCATTTAAAAATAGAAAACTAAACTCCACCTCCAAAAACCAATAAAATTAGTGCTAAGAAAAATAAAAAAAGAGTTACTAGAAGGTGAGAGAGGCCAGTGATTGTGATTCGCTCACCACTATTTCACTCTCTTCTCCGCCTTCTATAGCTCCACTGATAACTAAAAGTGCGTTGCGCAGCCATAATAAGGAAGGTATGCGCTAGTCCACTATCAGTCAATACTCTAGAGTGTGGCACTCACTAGAGAAAATTTTGTCCAAGAACAATATAAATGAATAAATTTCAAAGTTAAAATTTTAAAAGTACCCTTGCTATATTCATCTAACCTCTCAAAACTTTTAAGTAATTTAATCTAAAATCTGTGAGCAAAATCAATGCGTGTGCTCAAATCCATCTCTCCACACACCTCACTAAATATTCCTCCTCACTGAATATACGCAGATATTACAGCTAATGCATTGACATTACAACCTCTTTTCACATCAAAGCAACAACAGCTGCACAACAAGAATCCTTTATATTGTAGGCAAGACGTTATTTTTCATTATCTTTCTTTAGCAACCTCTATACTCTAATCTAATCTCTCAGTCTCCTCCTCATATGAATTCCTACTTTATGAAAATAAAGAAATAAACAACAAATACAAGAAGAAAAGAAAGAATGAAACATACAGAACTATTTACCATTCAGACATTACCATCCATGAGAAACGCATCTTATACCAAGAGGCCATACAAAAATTGATAGATCTTATCCTAAAGACTTGCACCTACATCCATCCCTACGTCTTAATCACGTGTTAAACGACGTATAATGTACGAGTCATATTACTGTTTGCTTCATGTTAGATATTGAGATAGAGTGAAAAAGGAAAAGAATATATAGCCTGGTACAATAACCCCTTCCTTAGAGGTAGAGCCTCCAACATCCCGCATTTACGAAAGTCGCGCTACCCAATCAGTTGAATTGAGCTCTCCATATCCAAGTGTATGATAACCTACTTTCCTTCTAAATTGAACAGATTATTCTATTGAACTGACAATCTCGAAACGAATCTATATATATCTAATTGCATGATGAAAATATTTATAAGGGTCAGTGAATAAATTAGTGCTCCGTGGATTTTGAAGCTGATCTCTCCCGTAACTCGGAAGAAAGCCCCGTGGTAAAAGATGGAATGAGATCAAACAAAGAACTTCAGAATATAAATAATGGTGCGCTATAAGAAATTAAAATGTCTTAAATACACTGATCTGATAGTCATGACTTAGATAATTATCTTCCTCCTATTACGTGGCAAAGCCGAGCGCGTGAGTGTCACAGCCCATCAGTGCTACTTTCTTACAAGCATGCAGGTGAACTCCTAACGAATGTTCACCAGCTGAGACGATATCAAAAAAACACCCTTTATAATAGACACGTAGAGGAGTTGGCATAAATGCTGTACATGTTACCTGATCTTATTTTCAGTACGTAATAAAATTTTCGTCATTATATATTATTAGTTTCGTAAACAACATAAGTGTGTGGTCATATAAATTAATATTGCTATGTTATTTTAAAAATTTTTATAAAAAAACGCTTCGACCTCTAATATCACAATTTTGGTACCAAAATACGTTGCCTGTATATATGCTAGTTCTACGGGTATAGTGATATTATAGGAAACCTCGAGTACTATAAAGAGTTCCGAGATAAAATCTATTATATCCATATATAGCCTATACATATCTCAACAAGTACTCTTAACGACCATAATGGTGATATATATTAATATATATTATATAGGTAAAAAGGTCCTATGGAGGAAGGTGTGCGAAAGTCTTATTTGTGTGAAACGTTAGTCACTACATTAAAATACTTGATCCTTATGAGTAATATTTAATTTCATAACATTCAAGCAACTATTCATAATTCATTCATTTATATTTCACCCTTAACCCCTTGATTTATTTCACTCCTATAGCCGTTTACTATTTGAGCGTCTAGGCCTGATATCATACATGAAACGTCAATGATGGTTTATGAGTTTGATAAGTTATTACCTAATTCAAAATCGTGATTGCGAGCCACAATATAATTGCGAAAGGTGGGTTGTCACTAGGTTGCCTTTAAGTGAGTGCGCGTAATATTGAGAAAAAAGAGTTAAAATGCATATTTAAAAAGGATGGTGAAGCCAGCATTTACCTCTACATAAAAGACCTGTAAGTAAATAATAAATAGTTTCTCTTCACGAGCGAAAAACTCATTAAAAATCTCTCCGAACAGTCTGAACGAGACCATTGTTCGGCTATTCCTACCGATATAATAATAATACAGAAAAAATGAAATATAAATACGCACTCTATTAATGTGAGTGCAATTTTTGCAGAGTATCAAAGACATGGATATACTTTTTACAATTGACGTATACTCTAGATACAATGTGTGAGTTTAGAAGCCTATATACTAAAAGATACGATGCCTAAGTGTGCCGGTGCTGGTTACTATAATCTACTCCAAGGAGGACGAGCGGAGCAACACCTAAATCATTTTTGGACAGATTCAGAATGCGAATCACAAGTGGAAAGAGCAAGTTATCACGCCGCATAACTGCTCTGGGAGTATGGTAGTAACCCCTCCTATTTACAATAACATTTTCCGTTAAAACAACCAACGAGAGATGCTTTCCCAATAGTTGAGAAAGCGTTCCAACTTTTTAATCAATTTACAAGGACTACAAAGCACTTACCACTTGTCGAAAGGTACTTTTACTTTTATATATAATCGTCTGCATAAACCCCTCGCGAATTACCCATCCACCTTTCAAAAAGGAAATAACTCGTGTGGACTCTTTAATCTCGTAAACAATCTATTCTGGCAACGCTTTCTGAATTAACGCCGCGCAATCGTGTGAGTCCTGTCAAATAGACCCTGGTTATATCCATACTCCCAGAAAGTGCAGCTTCCTGAAACTTCTGCCCTTATCCATGTTGCCTGAATCTAAAGCCATCCTGTCACAAATGAAATTTAAGGTTTGCCCCTCTATCATAGCCCTTAGCTCTTCGCTCTCTCCTTCTGTATAACTCCTTCCTGACTCTCTACACGCGAACTTGTAGCTGATCTTTATCTTTTATTGGCTTCATCCACAAGTATCTAGAGTATACGTCAAAAGAGATATCTCACATCTATATCTTAAGTAAAATAAGTATTAGTATAATGAATATCTAATAACATATATAAGTACCTAACACTGCTAAGTAAATTTATCCATCATATCCTCTTCCGAAATAAAACCCTCTAACGTCCCCATAGCATAACTGCGTGATCAGAATCATATCCCAATTCGAGATATGGTTCCTTTCGTGAAATGAGGCGAAACTCTTGTTAATTTCTTACGTTTATGCATACCCACCCTAATATGCCTCGAATATCAACAACGCTCTATAATTATAATGCCTGTAATGTATATCTTTTGAGCATAATTTTAACAATCAGATATTAGGATACCTTTTAAAGCAAACTTAGTGAAACCCCCAAAACTATCTGGAGTTCCAATCACACCTCGTTTAAAAAATGAGAATGGTTTCCTATATTACCTCCTGTTCATACAACCTATACTCCTTTGTCCGTTCACTCTCCGAGGATTAACTGACGCCCCATGTAACACCAGCAATTCATATCTTATGAATATGTAAATATTACACCTTTAAACCACTCTCTGAGAAATTATACTACTTTATATATTATTCCAATCTCATACGTGAATTGTAATGTAAAAAATTAAAGATAAACATATATTATTTCTCATTGTTATTTCTAGGCATATTTATTTCCTTACATAGAATACCTAAAAAAGAAAAAATATTATGTATAAAAATATTAACTGTTACCTCATATATAATATATATTATATTTGGTACAAAAATGTTGATATAATACGTCGATATTGGCTGAAGTTCAAAAAATAAGAAGTGTTGTACACAGAATTCACGAACAATAAAAGTATTTTATCTCCTCCTTCACCAGACATTACGATATACAGGATAGAAAATATTGCGATACTATATTATTTAATGATAATACGTAATTACGATTTAATCCAACTTAGTCGATTAATCCCCCTATAAGTGATGTTTTTCTTCCCCCTAGTTCGTGCCTCTTGTAACACTTTATAGAGTGTGTATCTGATGCGTAAAGAAGTGCCCTGAAGCTGACTTGGAATTCTATGGTCTATGCGTAAACCCCTGTTCTCAACTCGCGCTATTACAAAAAATTAAGTGCTAAAGAGGTCTTGGCTATCGTGAGAGTATTTAAGATAATAAGAAGACTTCTGGGGAATTTATATCAATTATTACGCTCGTGACAGAGTTACTTTGCGTGCGAATTTGAAGATTCTCATTTCCATCCTTTTACAGTGGGCTTGCTTCCAGTTTACTTTATTTTTCCACAGACCAACTGTGCTTTTAAAATGTCAAGCTGTTTGGGACAAATCCTCCAAAATAACTCCAGGAACCCCGCCGTGGAGAGATCAGCTTAAAAATCAAATCCAGCAAAACCTATTTGATCCCTTTAACTATTTCAATCATTAATGTACGACCCTCACTTCGTGTGCCCTCGAGCGTTCATTCAAAAAGATAATTGTTCTTTTAAAAAGAATAAATTATTATTAATAGTCCAATATTTTCACTGATTTTTACCACTCTATTATGAATAAGATAAGCTCCTCCTCA
>JABUQX010086128.1:32500-35476 GCA_015478945.1 Trachelipus rathkii | reverse complement strand
TGGATGTAGATTTCATCAACATATCCTATGTTTTGTTCCGAAGTGTTCCACTTGCAACAATGTTTTATCTAATTGGGGATTCTCAGAATTGTCTCGGACTGGACAGGGCTTTCTTCAATCTTTTAAACTTCTGATGCACAGCTCTCGCATCTCACTTTTCATTGGTCTCCTTTCTTTGTCAGATCTGTAAAAAGGATGCATTTCTGCATTACCCTTTACAAAGTCGCTGTAGTATTTTACTTTGTAAGTTTCTAAAAAAAAATGTCTTGTTCTATTCGTTGATGAACTTTGCGCTTTGAGATTTTTTTTCTACCTTTTCCAAATGTCAGTCCATTTAACTCCAGTCCCTTCCGATGTCCAAGAAGTCCAAACTGGTCGAGCGAATCGCATTAGAAAAGGCGGATGGTATAGCCTTCTTGCAATCGTTCGAAGAACCAATTTCAATTGTGTCCAAGTGTCGGTACAGCTCGGGGAAGGAATAAAGATGTCATCAATTAGAAAGCGACGTCATTATTCATCAAAGTATTCTCCTCACTAGCTCTCACCAGGAGTTGCTCCGGCTTCACATCCCAAACGGAAGCTTTGAACATATTAGTAATGTTCGTTCCTGGGTTGGAAAAAAACTCATGTCTTATAAGCATCCTCACTTCTTATGGACCTGCCAGTATGCTTTGAGAATCAAGTTTACTGTAATACTTATCAGCAGCCAAATTTGGTAAACAGGCGTCTGCAGTCATCATCATTGGTTCTGATTATTAATAGTTACTTGTTCAGAGCACGGTAGTACCGAAGATACCCTTGTTATGCTATGCCCTTTTTCTGTGCAACTACGACAGGGAGATGCATAGGGGAGTGGATTGGACATTACTCCCATTTCAATTTTATCATCATCTTTCTTTAACTCGTTCCTGGTAGTGTAAGGCAAAATGTATGGTTTATCTATAGGATTTCATTCTATTAAGATCTTTCTATGCTGATCTCGACGTTGCTGTCCCAGGATGCTGTAACTTGTTTACTGAGTGTTCAAAACACTCATTAATTCTTCATTATTTTATTCGAAATTCTTAGCTGATGTTTACATCAAAGCTAAACTTCTTTTCTATTCCATAGAGTGTCCATGTCAGATATGATATATCTTCTTCGCTCGCATCTTATGGAGAATAGCCGAGGCGTCCAAACTCCTCGATCCTCGGTTTCTTTTCTATATTACTCTCATATTGATCCTCTTTTGCAGTAATCCATTTATCACAAGGAGGTTTTGTCAGGTTAAAATTTACAATATTTTGTCTACTTACACTATCCAGCTATATGATCAATCCATGTCCAGGCCCCCAAGAATAATATCATCAGATAACCTGGGATTTCGTTCTCAAAAAATAATGGTAATCTCAGAGCCACGTTGGAGAAGTCAATGACCTGTTACACCTGAATAATTCTCATTCAATAAATAATTAAACTTACCAACAAAATACTGTGGTGTTGAGTAAAAGCATTAAATCGGATGTCGGGTTCTTTTTGGACCTGTAGTCGACTAATGACAGGGATGTTTACTACCAATATATTACCTGTAGAGCTCTCTTAGACCAATTGGTATAACACATTAAATAACTTCAAATAATTTAAACAAATTAAATAATATAGAATAAATTATACTCGGATAGATTGATTTAATGGCCCATGCCAATAGTTTAATAAAAATAAATAAATTTACTATCTACACTCTTCCAAAATAACAGCTCATGATATAATTATATTTATAATATATATATATATATTTATATATATATATATTTTTATTTTTTTATATTTTTTAATTTATATTATTTTTTTATTTTTTAATTTATATATATATATATATATTATATATATTATATATATATATATATTAAATTAAATATATAATATATAAATATTAAATAAAAATATAATAGACGATTAGTTTTATATAAAGAATGTGTGTACCCAAAATAAATTTAAAAAATAAGAAGATGGAATATCGTACTTTCTCCGGTTCTTTGTGTGCTACAAACAAATCGCTTTTTATATCGATTCCGTTTTCTATTTGATTTTCTGTTGAAGACAGAATATCAAATATAAAAACATAAATATATTTAAAACCCAAAATATATGAATAAATTATTGTAGCACGAAAATAAATTTTAACCTCTTTAAGTTTAGGAAAAAACGCATTTATGACGGAAATTTCAATATAAATGCTTTGTATGTAAGGACTTTACCTGAATACTTCAACTGTGTAAAGACTCATGTACGCCAATAAATTACTGCGGTACATCATCCGGGAAATAATACATCCACAGATAAATTCCAGTTCTTCAAAAAAAACATTAACCCATATAAAGACTTATTGCATAGATTTATTTTACAGGTAATAAAAACATCATAAATAAATCACGACGCCCGTTATGCAAAATATTACTAATAACTCAAAATATAACGGAAGCTTGCCGTCGTAAGCAAAATGCACATGGAAAAATATCGTCTGCCAACCAATGCTCAACACAAAAAACCTCATATAATAAATGGAAATAAATCCTCGAGAAATAGATAAACAAGATTTAGTATTGAGAATTTATATCAAGGATACTTTTTATCCAATCACATATCAAATAAATTTGGAGACTGTGCCCGAAATTGAAATTAAACAACAAATTTGAAGGAAGGACATACCTTTACGATATGAAGAATGGGCGAAGTTTTCTTCAGAACACCTTCCTAATTAGATTTGCAAGAAATAAAAAAATTTAAAAAAATCTTACAAGAATCCTGAGAAAATCAAAACACATGTTTTATGTGAAAACAGAGCTTCACACCTCAAAAAATTATATGGCTTATATTAACTCTATTTTACATAGCAAAATCGTCTCTACGAATCTTCAAAAACTGATCTTTAAAATATATAAATTATTAAAAACGGAAAATAACAAATACTTCTAATGGAATAATAATAATAATAAT
>JABUQX010086128.1:0-20000 GCA_015478945.1 Trachelipus rathkii | reverse complement strand
TTCTTGCTGATCTGTATAGAATTTTCCGGTGGGGTCACAGCAACAATGTGAAATTCAACTCTTTAAAAACTCAACTTTTTTAAAATATCTCTCTCTAAAACGCCTCCCAGTTTTCCTGTCTCTTTCGACGACTCTACGTCTCACTTGTGAACAACATAAACATTCCTCGTATGAACATATACAGTATATTGTCTTGTTAGCCTCATATTGCAAAGGTTGCTAAAGTGGCCTCAAAGAAGTTGGGGGTTCTGCTTAGGCTGGGAGAATTACTTCCTCTGCAAAGCTATTCTAGTTTTATAAAGGTCTTCTCCTCACTTATTTGGAGTACTGTTCTCACATTTGGGGGAATTCTGGATCAACCCATCTTTTGGATAGGGTTGAGTCTAATGCTAAAAGACTAATAATCTGTTCCCTACTTTCTAACTCCGTTGACGCACTGTCTTTTTTCTATAGGTACTATAACTACAGGTGCTTGAGAGAATGGACCTCTCGTATTCCAGCACTATTCCGTTGCCCTCGTAGCACAAAGGGTGCATTACTTGTATGAATTTTGTGTGAGGATTAAAAACCCCAAAATTGATCGTTTTGGCACCTAGTTCTTTCCAGCCCCTTCTGTTCTGTGGAACTCTTATCCATCATATGTTTTTCCCACTGTATCTAATGTTTCTCTTTTTAAAGCCCATGTCTGCTTCCACCTGAGACTCTTGCGTTAGGTTTGGGCTCGGGGTGGGTTTCCTATATTCTATCTTATGTCCCCTCTTTAAAAAGGGCCCTGTCCTTGAGTAGTGACAATCTGTAAGATATATATATATATATATATATATATATAAGTTATAGCAGCAGTATATATATATAGCAGCGTTAATGGTTATATATATATATATTATATATATAATATATATATATATATATATATATATATATATATAGTAATCCCAATCCCGTGTAGTCGCACGGGTGCCATGGAAGGAAGCCCACACCCCTCGGACGAAAAAGGCAGAAGTCAGGACCCGACCCTCAACTATTCAGAAGGGAAAGACGCACAACTTAAGACAAATACCAAATAATCATTTGCTAACTTCTAACTTAATAGTACCAAGCTGCATGACTGCTCCATCCCTTTAAACCAGTCATTTATTTATGTCATGTATTATTTCTTCCCTTAATAATCTATAAGCAATTTATAATAAATTTAGCCATAACACTAACATTCATGAATACTAACATATATCAAAGTGCATGGTACCTGCCCTGTACAATAACCCACAATACTCCCATTCTCAGTATCTGTTTTTGCCTGGCGATTTGTGTCCGTTTGCACTAATGTCCTGCTACAGTGAATGTGAATTACTGCGGGCCTGCCCAGGTCGCCCTCACATCATGACCTCCAAGGTCATCCACATTATCTCTACACTATGATAATAAAAATAATATAATTCATATCACTCCCACTATCCTAAATAAAACACTCTGGCGATGTACATCCAAACCCTGGCCCAACGAAATATATCTGTCCCATCTGGAACAGACGCATAACGGATAACCAGAAATCTATAGAATGTTTCCACTGCAAGAGATGGAACCACAAAAATAGTTGTTCCCTTTTACAGTTCTGCCCCAGCTAAACCACACATGGACTTGCTTCATTTGCAACCCCCTTAATATTTACCCACGACCAATCAACGCGAACAATAAGAATTTAACTATAAAAATCCTCCAAATCGATAAAAATGGCCTAAATAACAAACATTAAGAAATCCTCACCTTCCTCTACAAGCACAACATATATATATATAACCCTTATATAGGAAGCCCATACCCCACAAAAGACCCCAAGAACATCATTCTATGGATACGACTCCATTTGCTCTTGATACTCTCCCAGAAAACCACACTCTATTAACATTAATTTTAAACAACTTCCATTATCATATTACTACACCAGAAACCCTTAATCTATTAAATTACCCCATCCACAACAACCAATCATTTTTTATTCTCTTCAACAATAACTCCTACAACATAATAAAAATATACATCCCCACCTCACATCACACCACTGAGCAAACAACTACAAACCCAACTTAAACCCTATCAATACTCTCAACAACCTAATAATAGGATGCGATTTCAACGTGCATCATACAGCCTGGTATAGGGGGCACCTCACAGATAACAGAGGAATTCACATCCTCGACGAGCTTGATACCTTAAATATATTAAATTACAAAAACCTTCGCACCAGAATTCCACCACAAGCTAACCAATCACAAACATCTCCAGACATCACTTTCTTCTCTCCTTCTCTCTTCGCCAACATAACATGGAACACAGAAATAGATCTTCCATCAGACCACGTCCCAATAATAATAACATACACAACAACAAGAATACTCAACCCCAAAATAATTACAAGTTACATAAGCAGTATGGGTTACTTTTGGTAATACGGTTAGAAGTGACGTCACAGCTTCTAGCTTCTAGCATGGTACATCCTACATCACGGAATATACCCTAGTTAGGTGCCTATCCATATGTTATAAGGTATATGGAATCGATTCCCGTGGTTTACAATGGAATCGTAGCATTCCTACAATGGTTTAATACACAATCTCCCCTTTCTATCACTTCTAGCATGGTATTCCTACATCAGGAATATACCCGAGTTAGGTGTCTAACCCTATGTTATAAGGTAAAGGAAATCGATTCCCGTGGTTTATAATGGAATCATAGCACTCCTACCATGGTTTAGTACCCCGCCCCCCGTTCTATCATTTCTAGCATGGTATATCGGTTGTCATGGAATACACCCGATGTCGGTATCGATTAGTATATAATCGGTTTTGTAATGCAATCGGTGCTCTCCTTAAACATGGTTTAGAATGAGTGAATGCCCCTACTCCTTATTTCTAACACTTCTATGCAACTTTCTTATTCCTCTCGCTATAGACCCGTGCTTGGTGTGGAATTATTGGTAATGGCTGATGCCGAGTCGATATTCCCGCTTTTGCTGAGCGGCGCAAATGAATTGTTGCGGTTTTGGAACACATCAACATGTGTTTCGTGGAGGGCAGAGAACCTCTTGTCCAAAAAAAATCATGACGGGTCTCAAATAAAGGTCAAACGTCCCAAATTTGGGATTCCCGGGTTTAATTTCCCGAACGCCAAAGTCCCCGTGGCCCCAGCGGGGGGTCATTTATATGGTTTCAAGGAAGGCAATATTAGTCCTAAAAGTCATGCATTAGCAATGAATGGGTTAAAGACATCTATTCCCCTCAAATTTGGCATCCACTTTTGATATGGGTTAACAATGCTGTAGACGTTGTTTCATGCCACTAAGCCCGTGGGGAGGGGGATGTAGCCCTCAAAACCTTAAAAATGATTTTAGAGAGTTGTTAGAAGAGAATGAATGAAAAAGAGTGCCGATGTTAAATTAAGTATCGGAGCAAACGGGCCGGAGCGGGAGCCGGTTGCAGAGCTAGACTGGAAAAACCTAAGAAATTGACTTAGAAAATTGAATTTTCGAAAGTAAATAGAAGAGAATTAATGAAAAAGAGTGGTAAGTTTAATTTAAATGCCAAAGCAAATGAGCTGGAGCCAGTGATGAGGATGGAGCTAGACTAGAATTCTGGCTCCAGCTGTATATTAGGTCAATTGGGGTGTCTATACCTATACCTATGTTCCGTGATGTAGGATATACCGTTCTAGAAGTGATAGAAAGGGGGCGGGGTATTAAATCATGGTAGGAGTTCTACGATTCCATTATAAACCACGAAAATGGACTCCCTATACCTTATAACATAGGGTTAGATACCTAACTCGGGTATATTCCGTGATGTAGAATATATCATGCCAGAAGCTAGAAGCTGTGACGTTACTCCTAGTCGTATTACCAAAAGTTACCCATACCACTTATACAAACTACAAAAAGGCAAATTGGCAAAAATTCAAAAGTACATAAAAACCTGCCTACCCTGAAAATAACAAAAAAGCCTCCAACCTCTACATACCAAAGAACCATAGAAACCAATACAACCCCTCATTAACACCTGAAATCTGCAACCTGCTAAAACAATGGAACATCACTAGACACCAAAGAAATCTACACTCTAGATCTAGCTGCTCAACTTAACTCCATAAAGAAAAATATTTTAAATCTCATCTCAACCCATATGCAGGGAGTAAATTTAAAAAGATATGATCAATGGCTAATATAATGAAGGTAAGAATCCATAAATGCAGGGCACTAAATCTCCAAATAACACCCCAACACACAAAGACTCTAAAGTGGCAGAGCAAACCCTCTCCCATCCTCCAAGCAACAATGCAATATCCTTGCACAACACTACTCCAAAATCTCCAACAAACCCAATCAACCAAATAATTGAAAATTATTCGCAACCTCAAAAAAAAAAAATAACAAATCAATCCAAACCCCCCATTTACTACACTAGAATTGTCTCACTTATTAAAACCTTAAAAACATCCCTAGCCTCTTGCCCAGACAATATTTCAAACCTTCACATTAAACACCTCGGCCCAACTTCTATCTCAGCCATTACAATATTTTCAACAGGTCATGGTCACACAACTGCATCCCTCCACTTTGGAAAAAAACAATAATCATACCTAAATTAAAACCCAGAAAAGACCCTAACCTCCCCTCTTCATATCAACATTTATCCCTCCTCTCCTCTCTGTGCAAACTAATGGTGAAGATTATTCTTACTAAAATCCAGTTACGCTTTCACTCCCATACCCACCAATTTGGATTCAAAAAATCACACTTCACTTCAACAGCACTATCAAGCATCACACAAAACGTTATAAACGGCATAGGAAAAACTCCTTCCCATAGAACAATACTTCAAGCCATACATATCAGTAAAGCATTCGACACTGTACCCAGACACATCCGCATCCCAAAAATCCTAAACTCTCCCTTCCCAAATAATTATAAAATATGGCTTGCTAATCTCATATCTAAACCCACTGCACAGGTATCCGTCAGACACCAGACCTCAAGAACCGTAAAATTGATAAACGAAGTCCCTCAGGGTGCCATTTTGTCCCCATTCCTGTTTAATCTCTTTACAGCTGACATCCCTATCCCTCAATCTCCCAATTCACATCTTATAACCTATGCAAACGATATTATTATAACCATATCTGGACCCCTCTGTACCAATTACTACTACTCACACTCAAACTTACTTAAACCAACTGGCTCTTTTCCAAATGAATGTCAGCCTCTGCCGAAAAATCATCAATAACACTGATCACCACTGACAGACACCAATCATCATTACAACCCCAAGTAACTCTAAATAACTCCATCATCCCCCTAAACAAAACACCTAAAATTTTCGGTATAACCTTTGCCATACTCCTTACCTTTGCTTCTCACATCCAATATATCATAAACACAGCAAATTGCAAAGTAAATGTCCTACGAACTTTATGACAACACAATTTCAGCAATTAAGCAACTGCACTAACTACATACAAACAACTCTCAAAAACCCTAATCAAATGCGAATAAACAGTCTGGTACCCTCTAATCTAATCAACTAACAGAATCAAATTACAAGGAATCCAAAATACTGCCCCTAGAATCATAACAGGCTGTCTGAAAACTACTCCAATCCAACATCTGCATGAAGAAACAAAAATTCTCCCAATTCAGAACCATCTGGACATAATAGGGACGCAATTCTATGCTAGGGCTCTTGACCCTACCCATCTATGCCATATTTTCCTACAAGATCACACTATACACCGTTTAAAATCCCCTCCCTCCTCCGCTGCACTCTATTACAGCCAACTTTTCAGAACCCCCCACTCCAAACAACACCTCTCTCTAAAAACATATTCACACATACTTTACTCAGTAATGCCTCAACAATCGCCCACCAAATCATCTTCTAAACTCTCGGCCGTCGGAAATATCAGCAACTCATAATACTCTCCCACGAAAGATGCAGATCTCACTATCAAGACTGAGATCTGGGCATCTCCCAGACCTCTAGGAATACAGGCATGGATTGCACCTTCCAAATCACAGCCTACCCACTTTTCCGAAGATGACTAACTAAGGCTGAATAACTGATTACCTCCTTTTATGATGTCCGCTACTCTCTCCTACAAAACTCTCTTTAAAATTACCTCCCTGAGAGATCTGTAGCTTCGCCCAGTGGAGGTTGCTGGGTTTCTGGAGATGGAATGGATCCCCAAATAAAAGAGACCCATGGGAAAAGAATAATATATATATATATATATATATATATATATATATATATATATTATATCATATATATATATATATATATGAAAGCATATATATATATATATATATATTATATAAGTTATATAAATATATATATATATATATATATATATATATATATTATTATTATTATTATTATTATTATGCTTACACTTTCTTCCCGCTTGAGCGGGGTAGTGGTACGTACAGCCTCTCCCACTCACACCTCCTTTCATCTCGCCCTCACCCACCTCCTCCATTCCATTCTATCTCTCGCCAACACCCTACCTTCCTCCACCCTCATCCCTCTCTTCCAGCATTTCCTTTATTCCATCCATCCACCTTCTTCTTGGTCTCCCCTTCCTCTTCTTCTTCCTATCCCCTCCGCCTCCCCAACTCTCCTAACCACCCCTCTGTTCCTCCATTTTCTCCAGATGTCCAAACCATCTTAATATCTCCCTTCTCCTGCTCTTTCTCTCTACCAAAACCATTCTTCCACCACATCTCTCTCTTATTACTCCTATTCCTAACCCTCTCTTTACTAACCCCACATACTGCTCTCAACCTTTCATCTCAAACACCTCCAATTTCTTCTTGGACCTAGCATTCAACCACCCCATGTTTCACACCCATATAGTACCGCTTGAACACAAATTTTTTCAAACATACTTATCATAAGTTTATGAATCCCCCCCTTTCCATAATTCCCTCAAACCACTCAATGCTCATTCCTTCTCCTACTCTGTGATCTATCTCTTCCTTCATCCCTCCTTCTTCCTTACCCAAATCCATCCCTAAATATCTGAAACTTTACTTCTTCCAATACTACACCTCCTACTCTAATCTCTAACCCCATCCCCACATGTTTTCTCCTCCTCAAACACTAACACTTTACTTTTTACCTTGATTTATCTTAAGACCCTTTGGTCCACACTCTTTCAAACTCCTTCACCAAATACTACAGCCCTTCTGGATTCTTCGCCACTAAGGCAGTATCATCCGCAAATAGTATCATGTTCACTTCCCATCTATCACCCCTATCCATCAATTCCACCCCCCTCCCCTCCCTCATCATTCCTCTGCAAACACTCTCCATAAATAAGTTGAAAAGCCACGGTGACTATTACACATCCCTGTCTCAACCCTCTCTCTCCACTCCAAACATCTCACTCTCCCCTCCTAATACTCACACACATTCTGCTATTCCTATAAAAAGCCCTAATACCTTTACCTAATTTACCCCCTACTCCATATTCCTCCAGCACCCTCCATAATTCCCCTCTCTTCACTCTATCATATGCTTTCTCCAGATCTAAAAACACCCATACACTTTCCCTTCCCCTTTCCTTTCTATACCTTTCTCCACAAGCATCTTCATTGTGAATACTTGATCCACACACCCCCTTCCCATCCTAAACCCTCCTTGTTCTTCCCCTTTCTCTCTTCCGTTAAATCTCTTACCCTCTCAATTATTAGTATTCTCCCATACACTTTCCCTACTACACTCAAAAGACAAATACCTCTATAATTACCACACTCCATCCTATCCCCTTTCCCTTTATACAGGGAACCAAACAACCATCCTCCCAACCCTGTGTCCTTCTTTCCTCCAACATAAATTATACAACCTGTACAGCCATTCCTCTCCCCCTCTGCTCCCATCTGTAACATTTCCTTACTCACACACTATCTAGACCTGTGGACTTTCCTTTTTTTTTCCTTTGGGGATAACGCTCCTAATAATTTCTCTTCCATTTGTATTTCCTACATTCCCTTCCCCGTCCCTCTTCACCCCATCCCTGTACCTCTTGCAAATCCTCCCTCATCTCTCCCACCCATTTCATTCAATAACCCTCTAAAATATTCCCCCCATCTTTTCTCTCTCACCCTATCCTCCTCCTGTATCCATTCCCCATCCCCTCCCCTAACCCTCTCTCCATATCTTTCCTCCTTCTTTCTCTTTCTTTTATTTACTTCTTCCAGAAAATATCTTGCTCCCTGTTTCATCAAAATTTCTGTCACTTTTCTACACCATTCATGCCATTTTTGCATTTCTGCCCTCTCTTCGCCCTCTCCACCGCCCCCTTTGCTTCCACTCTAACCCCCTATATTCTCTCCCAGCTTCCCTTCTCCTATTCCCAAACCATTTCACATAGACCTCTTTTTTCTTTTTCACCCAACTCTTTCACCCCCTCACTCCACCATTCACTTCCTTCCTTCTACTTGCTCCCACCTTTTTAACTCCGCATATCCTTCTGGCCTCTTCGCCAGTCTGTTTCTTAAATCTCTTCCACCTCCTCCACATCCCTCACTTCCGTCTCTCTCAACCCTCCATCTATCCTCCATGTTCCTCCTAAACTTGTTCTTACACAATGTCTCATCTAAATTTTCCACCTTTATGACTTCTATTTTCCTCTTTTTTTTCTCTTTCTCTAACCGTTACCTCTCCCCTACCCTTAACCTAGCAACCACCAAATAGTGATCAGATAACCCCTACCTGCCCCCTCTGAATACATTTACATCTAGTAACCTGCCTCTATCCTTACTATTTATACACACATAATCCAGTAACGCCCTCCCCCCGTTATGTTATCACACTCTTCCATGTATACTTATGATTTTCACTCTTCTTGAACCAAGTTTCCCAACTATCAATCTTCTATCAACACATAACTCTTAACATACTTTCTCCATTAACATTCCTTTCCCCTAATCCCAAATGGACCTATAATTCTACCCATCTTCTCTCTTCCTACTCCTGCATTCAAATCTCCTAATAAACAAATTTTATCATTAACCCCGAAACTTTTCCCAACATTCATTCAATTCACTCCAAAATCTTTCTCTCTCCTCCTCCCTTGCTCCATTTACTGGTGCATACGCGCATATAAAAACCCACAATTCCCCCCCAAATTTCACTTAACCCACATTATTCTTGAATTCACCTATTTGCACACTTTACCTTATCCCACACCTCTTTCCTCATAACTATTCCTACCCCCTTCCCCTCGCCCTCACTCTCTCTCGTTCACCCCCGAAATCATACCCTTGTATTCTCCAAAGACCATCTCCTTCTATCCTTTCAGCTTTATTTCTGTCAACCCTAGCACATCCAACCTTTTTCTTCGAACATTAACCCCACTTCTTCCCTTTTCAGATCCTCATTTATCCCTCTCACATTCATACAACCCACTCTAATCTAATCTCTTTTGCCCATCCTATCTCTTTACTCTCTCTTACTCTCCTTAGTCCTGACCCTCTTATTCACCACTCCACTTTTTTCTATTCCCACACTCGATTAAGCTGCACGTTTACCGGGATCCCACAACCTGAGGCACTTCCCAATACCTCAAGCTCCAAACCCCGCTCAAACAAATTCACACTATAATTGAATATCGATTTAAAGGTCCCTGAATAATTTTCCTTCTGTGATTATAAACTTGATGCAATCTATTCCTATATTAGAATCAACAGGAACCTTGATGTATTCCCTTTCTGTTTTGGAGATACTCTTGTTAGAGTTCCTTGGCTTAAATTTCTTACACTTTATACTTTCTTGTTTAATATATATTCCTTGATGAAATACCCTATAACTGTCTTTAAGACACTCTTATCATTCGCAGAGTTCCCTGTTTATTCTACTACTGCTGTATTCTATCCTGGTATTTTTGCAACCCTTGTAGTTAAAATTTAATTAGAACTACTACATTTACTAAGTTACACCTGAAACTCTAGAGATCCTTGAATGGATTACTTTAAGTGAAACAAAGCAAGAAATCTCAGCAAATTCAAGAGTCCAAAAAGCACATAAGCTGGTAATTATGCCACTTCACAATTTATTTACTTATCAATCAAATCATTTATTTTATCTTCAAATAAAAATTTTTAAAATCATAAAATAATTAATTTTCACATTATGTGAAAAAATTTCAATTCATTAAAAGCCTGGATCTTTTGAAGAGAGCTTGTTTTTCTAAAATTCTATTTTTCCTTCACTTTCGCAATTTTTCCCAGCTGTTTTCTTTCTAAATCTTCTATTTTAAACACGTCTTTATCCAACGGTATATGGCTCGCATATCCAGGCCTTTGAGTACTCAGCATTTATGGGATGAGAAAACCGGGTGCTTTAAAAACTACGTTTGAAGCGTCTTTTTCTGGGGACGTGGATGGCCTAGTGGTTAGAGCATCCGGTTGTTGTTAACTCAGCAACGCGGAGTCCAACGTTCGAATCCCGCTGACGAAGAGTAAAATCTTCTGTGACTCATTCATTTATATATATATATATATATATATATATATATATATATATATATATATATATATAGCAGTATATATATATATAGTTATATATATATATATATATATATATATATTTATATATATATATATATATATATATATATATATATATATATATATATATATATATATATATATATATATATATATATAATATTTGAGATCAGAATAAAAACATTCCAGTTGATTTGTAAAAAGGCTAACTTGGAATAATTTCCTATCGAATTTTTAATTATTTTCAATCCATACTTATTTTTTAAAACAATTTTAATTTTGAGAGCTCTTATTTCTAAATGATCTTTAATTTATTTATTTTTTAGAATAACAATTGCCTGTATTCGAAGATGAAAGAACCATTTTTCAGCGGTCCAGTTTTCTTATTGACGAGGAAAGGTTTGAATGCAACGATTAACACATTGTTAAGTAACACGTACGTAACTGTTGTATTTTGTTTAAAACGAAAATCATAATTTTCGAAATCTAACAAAAGATCTTTCTTATCATGTCTCTTCTCTTTGGCTCTGATATAAAACTTCTAACACTTTTTGCACCCTTTTCAACCAATTTTACCTAAAAAATCAACCTTTAAAAAACCTTTCACACCTAACCTAATTTTATATCTTTTAGTCTTAAAAGTACACTAAAACTTTTCATTTAAAATATAACATCAATTTTTTTCTAATTATATTTTTCTCAAATTATACATTTAAACATTGAGATAACATAAACTCAATTTTATCTTTTAAAGTAAGTTGATTGTAATATTTGTAAAATGTAGAAAATTTTTATCTAGTGAATGAAATGTCAGTTAGAATTCTCAACCCAAAAAGGGTGTTCTCTCTTCTCATAAATTATTTCTTGTTCCTTTTCTTTTTTCTGTATATTGTAATTCTAATGTTTATAATTGATTATATGTTTTTTATTATTCAATCTGTTTTTAGGTAAAACTATGCTCACGAGAGCAAAGATATCCAGTTAATTGTGATCCCGCGTATGGTAATAATTCTTTTACCTGGAAGTTATCTCTGTCTTTAGGATAAATGATGATGAGACCACTAAGATATTTGAAAGTTGAGCTCCATACAATAGTAAATAAGAACTTGATATAATTGTTGCAGCTGTGAAAAATAAACACATTGTCTGATCATAATTTCTAGGATATTTCAAGTCACCATGGCAAACCTTTAGATTCGAGGTTTCCGAGAAAATTTCCACTGAAAGAGAGGAAACTTAGGAGATGTTTTCAATGAGAGATATGTAGGTCTTTATAGAATTACATTTCAAAAGGTTCAATCGACTTCAGAGATACTTTTTTTCAGGTTCTCGATAACAGTATCCCAAATCAATGCTGAAAAGCAAATCTCGACGATGAAAATGGAGCACAAATAAAATGAAAAGATGAATTGATAATCGAGTAATAGAGATAGGGGTGGAAATATTTGAAAACATTAATGAAAGAGTAGTAGCAAACAAAATAGAACTTTGAGAGAAAACTGGCATTAACAAAAAATTAAGAGGCCTTTCCATCATCAAATACTGAAAGGCAAAGATTTGAAAGAAAACTTAACATGAGCAAGGAAAATAAAGTAATAATCACAAGAAAGAAGGAGTAAGGTGCTCCCTATTGCCTCTAAGGGCAGAAGTGTATTATACAGATGAGATAGAAGAAAAAGATACAGGGATATGAAAGTAAATTAAATTTGGGAGTCTTCCAATCTTAACCAGCTCTAGAATAATTTATGAATTTATTAGGCCTCTGGTCTTTCCCCACCAGTTAATCAGAGGGGACACACACACATATATATTTATATTTATATATATATATATAGATATTATATATATATATATAGTATATATGTAGATATATATATATATATATATATATATATATATATATATATATATATATATATATATATATATATATATATATATATATATATATATATATATATATTATTTATATATATATATATATATATATATATATATATATTAGTGATGTGACATGATATCCGGCATCCTCATCCGCATTTATGAACATCCAACCCAAACTAATTGATCCATCCAGTATCCACATTTCCTTTTAAAATGAGGATAAAATATGCCTTTTAAGTATTTGATTAAATGCATTAAAGAAACATATTTGTCATCTCTTTATCTTGTGTGTTATATGAAATAATTAGTTATTTTTTAAATTTTGTTTCTGTCTATATATATATATATATATTATATTAGATATATGTATATTATATATATATGAGCAGAGAAAGAGCATATATATATATATATATATATAAGAGATATATATATATATAAATATATATAGTATATATATATATATAATCTAGAGCCGTGTATCAAAGCAAGAAGCCTGTATGAGGTGAAGTAGGAGGGCAAAGGAGGCAGTACAGAATCTAGCAAAGTAAACTGATGATGATATATGAAAGCAAAGAATAGTAAGATTTTTAGATTTGTAAGAACAATGATAGAGCGAAGAGTAGTGTATGTAATATCAAAGACAAAAATAGAAAACATTGGTAAGCCCGGAGGAAGAAAACAAAAGGTGGATAGAGTAATTTGATGAGTTGTTGAATGTAGTTTGTGTCGGAAGAGGAAGGGGAAGAGAGAGGAGGAGAGAGAAACAGGACGGAGTAGTATTTGAGGAGGTAATAACGGATGAGGAATTTGAGGAGGCGTTATGGAAAATGAAGAGGCGGAAAAACTCCTAGTGAGGATGGGATAAATATTGAGTTGCTGAGGGAGGGGAGGAGAGAGGCTGAGTCTTAATGCTGGGATTTTCTGGAACTGGGTGTTGTGGAGAGTAGAGTGCCAAGCGGTTGGGAAGGTCAACACAGTTCTATTTATAAAGGTGGGGAGGGAGCGAAAATTATAAAACAGAGGTATCACACTAATGACCATACATAAGGAAGTTATAAAGGAAAGAATATTAGGAAAGAAAAATTACATAAAATAACTAGATAGATTAGTAAAGACAGTATGGGGAACAGAGTGGTAGAAGTACTACAGATTTCTAAATACTGCTTGGCATAAGAATGATACAGGAAAAGACATGGAATACAATAAGAAGGCATATACGTCTTCATAGACTCGAAGAATGCATTTAATTTAAAATCAGAGAGAAGCTGTGAGAGTCTTAGAGAGGGATTTAGTAAAGTTGGAGTGCAGAATTACAAAGGCAGTAAGTTAGTATATATGTTATATGGCAAGGGGTAAGAACAGGATATAAAAACGAGAATGGTTTGAGTAAAAACTGAGAAGTGTAGTGTGTTGTCACCTGATATCTATTTAGTAAAGTGTATTTAAAACAGTCATAAGAGGTGTAAAAGAGAGCTTAGAAGAGATTGACGGAGACATCATAGAATAAGAATGACTATGTGCAAGTTTTATGGAAGGATTGTGAGAGGTTGAAGCAAATGGTGCTGTGTTTCTGCAGAAAAAGTTGAGAGAAACAAATACTAAATATGAAATGTGGTGAAACAAAGAATAGAAAAGTGGTAGAGAAAGAGGAGGAGTCGATAGAAGGTAGACGGTAGGTGGAGAGATTGAAACAGATAGACTAAACATTTGTAAAGCACTTGAAGAGGAAGGAAAGTAAAGGAAAGAGTAGATTACAGTATGGTATATATCCTGTAAGAGCAGTATATCCCATCCTGAAAGATAAATATAAGAACAAAGAGAGGTGAAGAGAGCAATATACGGGGGAGTGTTGACGCCGATACTGTTGTATATGGGGCAGAGACATGGTATAAAGCTACAGGATATAGGTGTAACTGGGTGGTACACAGTGAGATGGAATGTATAATAGAGCACAGTGACTGGAAAGACGAGAAGAGACAGAGTGAGAAACGAGACAGTGAGGGAAAGTGTGGGTGTGAAACCCATGAGATTTAGCCAGTGGAGCAGTTGGGGACTGAGAGATGTGAAGACAACTGGGAGAGATATATGGAGGGAGAGAGGAGCAGCTGGCAGAGGTGGAGGTGGAGACCGAGGGGGATATGAGACTGAGGTAAAGACCGTGAAGAGGTGGGAGAGACAAAGTAGATAGTGATCTAAGAGGAAACACCAGATGCCTGACGCAAATGACAGAGAGCAAGGATGAAGGACATGAATCGTGATGGGATAGAACAAGATGTGAAGTGGTAGTAAGCCGTTCAAACTATTAGTCAAAGCCTGACTGGGAGAGAATGTATGATGTAATATATATATATATATATATATATATATATATATATAAAAGCAGCAGCAGCATATAGATATATATATATATATATATATATATATATATATATATATATATATAAGTTATATATATATATATATATATATATATATATTAGTACATATATATAGTAGCAAAGAGTATATATATATATATATATATATATATATATATAGAGATATATAGAAAGGTTATATATATATATATATAGTAATATATCTATATTAGCTGGCAGAGCACCGGTATTTTGGGCACCGGAACCGCACCCCGCACCAACTGTAGCAGCACGCCAGCAATCTCACCGCACCCACGAGTTTCTGAACTTGGGCGCAACACCGCACCGAACCGGTTCCATGTTTTGGCGCACCGCACTGCACCGCGACTTCTCACCAGCAGTTGCACCACGCACCGCATCGCACCTCCTTAGTATATAACCACTGTGACTGTACAAATCCGTAGTGTTGTTTAAGGAATTAAGAAGGAATAACAAAGAATTCGATATTTTATCACTATTTATTTACTTCTTACAACATATAATTATTCCATAATATATATACAGAGCATATATATATATATATATATATATATATATATATATATATATATATATATTTAGAGATATATATATATATATATATATATATATATATATATATATATATCCATTATAACTTTGTAAAAATTTTAATTTATGTTCGTACTTATGCTAAGATTTGCGCAAGCAAAATTTTAGCATAAGTCAAAATGAAATAATATATAAATCCGTCCGTTTGAGATGCTCTTCAGTCAGTCAGATTAAAACAATTATTAAGAATCAGAAGAAATAACTCTCACTGAAGATACTCTCTCCATCACTCCTCCAAACTTCAAAACACAACTCGGCAAGGGAGGTAAATTTATGGGAAAAGGCTGCGACTCGAATCTCGACCGCAAGTTTTCTCAGAAGTAAGGCAAGGGAGGTAAACGAGTGGAACAGTCCGTATCAACTAAAAGACTTACGAAGAAAGAGTATCTCAACAGAAGGGAATTTTGTTACTTTACTTTCATTGAATATCTTTATTACTTATGTTGAATAAAAACATCATTTCAAATTATGGATTTCTAATTTACCCACCTTCTATATAGGGTGCTTGCTCACAAAAGAAGCACCAAACTTAGCAAGTACGCCTATATAATTGGTAATCCCGGAGTAGAACACCCAGAACTTCAATCTACGCCTTCTGTAAAACAAACAAAATGAAGAAAAAGAAAAATTGTAATAACGCAAAATCCCAAATCAGAACAATACCTGGAGAAAATAACTCATGCAAAACGCTGAACATTATCGATATCTGGACTCACTTTCATTTTTAATAAATTTTGGATTATGGTCTTCATCTTTTCACAACTCCTACAGTTCGAGGATTCATCGCTAGGCATAGCAAACTTCCTTTTCGGCATGGATATTTTTCTCATCATTCTAGTTTGGATTATGGGCAGAAACTCATTTTTTGGATTCCACTACGAATCTCTTGATTCCTTTTCGAATTTAAATGGTTCTGTGACCGCTCCACTCTAAGGTACAAAGAACTTTTTTTTTCAAATAAAGGACCTAAATTTCAAGCAACTTCGCCTTTTCATATAACTTCCTTTACGGCATGGATTTCTTTCATCATTTTAAGTTTGGATTATGGCAGAAATTCATTTTTGATTCCACTGAACTTTGATTCCTTCGAATTCTAAATGGTTCTAACGCCTTTAAGGTAAGCGAAGAAATTTTTTCAACTAAAGGGACCCAAATTTCTCAAGCAACTTCTGTCTCTACGCATTACAATGTTTCTCTCGTAACTACAGCTGTGAAACTATGTGTGCATTGATCAAATCATGGATACATTAGGAACGCCTTATATACTGGACCTTTTCCTTGATTCAACGGTTCGATGTGGCCTATTAACTCTTGTGAATAAATCAATTGTTTTATATCAAGAATTATGTATGCATTTAAATATTTTTATGCATTTAAATAAATTGTATGTTTGTTTATATCTAACGGATATAACCAAATATGCTTTTGTTTAAATGTATGATTATTCCTTTATTTCTGTATATATAAATATTATTGTATTTTTATGTATTCAAATATTTGTATATATGTTTAGATCTTCGGATGTAAACAGTTATGCTCGTATTTGAATAATATTTCTTGTATACTATTTTTGATTTCAAATGTTTGTATGTCTACCTATGCCTTCGGACATAATTAGATATGTTTACATTTGAAAGTATATTAATTTTAGATTATTTTCTGTATATTTATTATAACATACTTTTCACTCCGTGTTAGGAAGCAATGTAGCACTCCATTATAACTTCGTAAAAATTAATTATGTTCGTGCTTATGCTAAGATTTGCGCGAGCAAAAATTTAGCATAAGTCGAAGTGAAATGATACATAAACCCGGCCTGTTGAGAGATGTTCTTCAATCAAGATATTGCGCCACAAGATACGAAAATTAATTATTAAGAATCAGAAGAAATAAATCTTCCACAATACTCTTTCCAGAACTCCTCCAAACTTCAAACACCACTTTTGGCAAGGGAGGTACTTCAAGGAAAAGGCTGCGACCTGAATTTCGATCACCACTGCTTTTTAAATGAAGAGTCAGAGGCAAGTTTGAAAACGCACTGGAAAAGGCTGAGACTTGCAATTGCCTATGAGAGTATCTCAACAGAAGGGTCTTTTATTACTTTACTTTTATTGAATATCTACTATGTTGAATAAAAAACATCGTTTCAAATATGGATTTCTAAATTACCATCCTCTTATATAGGGTGCTTGCTCATAAAAGAAGCACCAACTTAGCAAGTACCTACCCTATATATATATATATATATATATATATATATAGAAAGAAGTTATATACATATATATATATATATATATATATATATATATCTATATATATATATATATATATATATATATATATATATCCTGTAGATATTTTAGATACTAAACTGCAATTTTATACATATATATATAGTATATATATATATATATATATATATATATATATATATATATATCTTTATATATATATATATATATATATATATATATATATATATATATATAGTATATACTTTAGATATGTATTTTTGCATATATATATATATATATATATAGTATATATATATATATATATATATATATATATATATATATATATATATATATATATATATATATATATATAGTATATATATATATATATATATATATATATATATATATATATATACTTGAGTAAGACTTGATAGAGTATTTCAGTTATTAAGAGAATTTAGATTTTTATTCATAAATAATAATTTTTCAACACTTTTCGAATTAAGTCTTGTTCTTCGATCGGTTATTAGATCGCCGGATTTTGAGAATAGTCTTTCATTTTCAACCGATGTTGCTGGGATAGCAAGAAAAACTTTAGCTACTTTACTAAGTATTGGGAACAAAGCCTCCTTTTCCTTCCAAAATGTTAAAATGTCGAAATCAATTGTTCTAATAGTCTTGTCCTTTGGATAATATTTCTTTTAAAGTTCGAGTTCATTATATAGAGATGAATCTACAGATGATTCACTATCGCAGTCACTATCGCTAGACTTTGTAAGTAAATTGTCAAACATTGATATACGAGATGTCTTTGAAATATTTATATCATGGTCTTAGATCTCGCTTTCGTAGTTTAGTTGGTGATTCTACAGTAACGTCCGGTTCCGGGATTTTCATATTTTCCTTTAAAAAAGTAATTCCCAAGTCAAAATCAGAAAATATTTTTTCTTAAATTTTGTGTCCAAGTATGTTGACATAAGACAAATTGGTTTTTGAACGTAGGGGATTAGTCTTTGATTAACTTCATTTTGGATTTGTTCTTTAGCCTTTTCTGTTTCTTCATGCAAATCTTCTATTGCTGATAACTGAGAGTTTATAACATAGACAGTTGGAACAATTATCGAAGATGTAGGATATTTACTTCCACACAAAATTTGCGATGCTTCTTTGAAAGGTCTCAGAATTTCTTGCAAATTCCCTAAAATTATTTTTTCATTTGGTTTTATAGCCAGGGATGGAAGTTTTAACTTCAAAGCTGCAATTTCTAACTGCTCTGCTTGACTGACTGCTTCGTCTATCATAGGTAATGAACTAATCCATCTTGTTTTACAATCTCTCGTAATTTTGTTTGGATTATGTGAAGTATTTTTTTCTGATTTATAGATTGCTTTGTAGTCATATTTTTGGAAATCTTTTGAATAACGTTGCAATATTTCGAACTTTATCAACAATGTTTGATATAAATGTTGAATTTTGTAGTTTTGGAAATAAAACGGGTTCAATACAAAGGTTTATAGTATGTGCAATGCAAGGTAATTTTTTATATTCAATTTCTGACATGCTTTAATAACATTTGTTCCATTATCAGTAACAGCAAAGGAAGGCATTCTAAGTTTAAGTTCTTGAAAACACTTTGATATTGAAGCACTTATGTTATCACCTGTATGAGATTCATCACATGGAATGCATCCGATACAAAAAACACCCAATTTCCAAGTTTCATCAATTGAGTGTGAAGTTAGGGCTAAAAACTGACTTTAATTTTTGGTGCATTTCCATAAATCGAATGTTACATTAAAGTGATTAAACTTACCATCTTCGGACTGGCTTGACAACATACTTTGAATTTTTTGTCTCGTGTCGTACAAACAATTTATATGATTCGTTGCAATTGCTCTTCGTGTCGGGGCTTGATATTCAGGATCGAGAATATTTAAGAGTTTCCTAATATATATATATATATATATATATATATATATATATATATATATAATATATATATATATATATATATATATAGTTAGCATATATATATATATATATATATATATATATATATATATATATATATATATGTATATATGTATATATATATATATATATATATAATATATATATATATATATATATAAGGTTATTGGTTATATATATATATATATATATATAGTATATATATATATATATATATATATGTTATTATATATATATATATATATATATATATATATATATATATGAAGTATGCAATGAAAACGCGAAACCATTAGAATTCTAGTAATCACACACACACACACACACAAATACGAATTAAAGAACGTAGCGGCTACG
>JABUQX010086127.1:0-35711 GCA_015478945.1 Trachelipus rathkii | reverse complement strand
TTTCGAAAGTTTGCATAACTTTGCCAATGATGAAAATGTTATGATGAATGTGTATGTATAGTATGGTGTTAGAAGTAGGTATTTTGTGGATGAGGTAATAGATAGAGTAAGAAAGTTGATGAATGATAAATCTGCAAGTATAGATAAAATTGTTGGTGAAATGATCAAGATTAAGGGTGTGATTGTACTTGACTGGAAATGGTTGTGTAACAAAGCGTTTGTGAAGGGTGTAATTCCGGAGGACTGGAGGAAAGCAGTGATTGTACAAAGGGTAAGGGTGATAAAAGGGACTAGAGAAACTACGGGGGAATTACCTATTAAGAGTTTTAGGAAAGATATATGCTAGTATTTTGGTTGATAGAGTGCGTCGAGGGACAGAGGGGTTGATTGTTATATAACAAGGTACCTTAAAAAGAGGTAAAGTATGTGTAGTTCAAGTATTTACATTAAAGCAAATGTGTGAGAAAATTAGAAGAGGAAACTTTTAGGTTTCATGAACTTGCAACAAGCGTATGCCGGAATTAATGGGAAGCTGTGACAAGTGTTAATGATATATATGGTGGTGTTGGTATGGTTCTGAATGAAATTAAAAGTATGCATATTGATAGTGAAACGTGTATAGGAATAAATGGAAAGAAGAGTGGATAGTTTGATTAATAATAGCAGAGTGGGACAGGCATGTGTCGTCGCCATGGCTATTTAATTTGAATATGGATAAAGTGATAAGAAATTTAAGGTAGGGTTGGCAGTGGAGGGGGTTAGACTGATAGAAAATGGAAAAGAGTGAATGGTGCCTTGCTTATTGTATGCAGATGATTTGGTTTTGTGTAATGAATCAGGAAAGTTTGAGAGGATTGGTGTATAGAGGTTTGACAGGGTATGTAAGAGGAGAAGCTTGAAAGTAAATGTGGATAAGAACATGGGGAAGAGAGTCGGCAGTGTGAAATTTTGATGGATGGTAGGCATTTGGAACAAATATGCATCCAAGTTTAAAGATTTAGGTTATATGATGGCTGAAAAGATAACGGATGATGCTGAGTATAGTAAAGTTGCTGATGCAATTGAATCTTTGGTGAATGCAAGGGTACCAAGTCTCGAGTGCGCTAGGGTTCTGCCTGAGTGTTTGTTGTTACCGGTGTTAATTTAAAGTTGAGACTATGGTGTGGAATAAGAATAATCTTAAGGACATGTTAGATGTGAGGAAAAATTTATATAGTTTATATAATTAAGGGTCGTGTGTTGTGACGTAAGGAGTAAATAAGAGAATAAATGAGTGTATTAAGGTGGTTTGGTCATTTAGAATGGATGGATGGTACTAGATCGAGTGATGAGTGTATTGGAAGCGATTGGCTGGGGAAACCTCGGAAAAGGTGGGTTGAGACTGGGAAAAGTTTGTCTGAAGGAGAGGAATGTGAATTTAATTCAAGCGAGAAGAATTGTTCATACTAGGAGTGAATGGCTTGGTTTTGGGTCTGACCCATGGAATGAACCCTAACATTGACGAGATACACAGTGAAGGGTCTGCATCAGTGTGTGAAGCTCTAGGGTGGGTATTAGGGGACTTTCCTTTCGATTTAGGCATGTTCATCTGCTTAACCATTTTTTTCGGTGTGATTCTCCAATCATTCAGCTGAAGCAAATGTAATATATATATATATAGTTATATATATATATATAAAGATATTATATATATATATATATATATATATATATATATAGTAAAAAGTATATATATATATATATATATATATATCTATAGTATATTATATATATATATATATATATATTGCTTTTTTTTTAATATTAGCACGAGATCATGGAATCCCTGGATATACTGCATATCGTCATTTGTGCAATTTATCTCGCATACACACTTGGGCTGACATGGAAGTTTTTCCCGAAGATCTAAGCATCTTGCAGAGAAGTTATTCTTCTGTACATGACGTTGATTTGTTTGTTGGAGGACTGGTAAGGAATTTAAGTGCTGTACATATGCATAACTAAGGGGAGGGCAGAGAACATGGTCCCGCAGATTACCAACTGACATCCTCCTCTTAGAAATTTTAACCAACAAGAAATACGAGGTTTACTGATATTGTAAGTATCACACAAACACACAGAACCAGATAATAATTCCAAAATTACTCCAAAAGTGTTGTAAGCCAATAGTATTGTACATAGTTTGTTTGGTGCAGAGAAGTAATATAAAAGTAAGGTTTTATATCACTACTTGAAATATTGAAATTTAATAAGATTGGCATCTTGGTCCAATTAATAGAATACGGGTTTATTTTCAGGCAGAATTACCACAAGATGATGGCATTATTGGACCAACCTTTGGTTGTATCATGTCTCAGCAATTTTTAAGACTTAAAATTGGAGATAATTTTTGGTAAATATCAAACACTTAATTTTTTTTGCTTTACTTTTTTAACTTATGTTGTTACATCCTTTTACTTTCACAGGTATTGGAAAATAAACAAAATAGATTAACCTTTGATCAATTACAAACGATAAAATTAAAGACAGTTCTGGAATGTCGAGAATACTCTCTTTAAATATTGGATCATCACTTTACTTGCCGAAAAAAATTTTCAACATTCCGGATAAGAAAAGGTAAAGTTTTTACACCATTGCTTTAAATCTTTACATTCTGGTTTACAAAATAATAGAGCAAGGTTAAATATTCATAATATAAAACTGTTTCATGAGCAATATTCTCAATTTGTTATGGAAGATAAAAATTAACTTAAATGTCAAATGTTTGAAATATATACCATTCTCATTTGTTTGAGTAGTTAGTGGTAGTCCTCAATTAAATTTTATGGGAAAAATGAAACTATCTTAACCTTTAAGAAAATCATTTTTTTCACGAAAATCGTAATAACACATGCCAATTATAAAAAAAACGCGTTAAAACTTCTATATAAATTGTAATGTAACTTTCAGTAATGTAAAATGCTAGATTGAAATCTGAACTGAGATTAATGAATTTTAATATCGAGCTACTTCAGCAGATAATTAGTAAATTTTTTTCCTAAACATAAACTAACTAATAAAGTTGAAGTAATTTTCCCTAAAATTCAATCATTATTTAAACATACAATAAACTAAAAGTTAAAAGATAACGATAATTTGAAAAGCTATCAATATCTTTTAACTAAGAATTCGAAATATATTTGCTTTAACTTTCTAAATTTTCAACTTTAAGTAATTTATTTTTCAATTACCTTCAATATATTTAAGACGATAAATAATCTTAATATATGTTCATTAAAACTTTTTTCAAAATGCATAAAATTATAAAGTAGCCAAAAAAAATCCATAACATTTACTAGATTCATTACAATCGACTTAGATTTTGTTATTTTACCGCATCTTGTTTTTCAATAATAATTAAAAAAATTTCCTCACACACTTAGTCTAGTCTTTCAAAATTTCCTCATGCACTTTAGTGTCTTATCTTTCAAAACTTCTTCATATCCTTTAGTGTCTAATCTTTCAAAATTTCTTCATACACTTCAGTGTTTAATCTTCCAAAACTTCCTCATATACTTTAGTGTCTAATCTTTCAAAATTTCCTCAAACACTTTAGTGTTTAATCTTCCAAAACTTCCTCATATACTTTAGTGTCTAATCTTTCAAAATTTCCTCATACACTTTAATCTTCCAAAACTTCTTAATATACTTTAGTGTCTAATCTTTCAAAATTTCCTCATACACTTTAGTGTCTAATCATTTAATCTAAATTATTAGAAATCAAACATTAAATTCAAGAGTTAATAATTAATCAAGTAATTTGAGCTTATTCTAGGATATTTATTAATTGATAAAGCAATATTTTCAACCTGAAATTTATCAATGAAAAATTGCTAATATGTCTTTAAAATTTAGATGGAATACATTTTAAGTAACTTAATAATGTTTATTCCAAAATATTTTTTTTATTGATCGTGTTTATATATTCATTTTAAACACTGTATAATAAAGTTAATCTGCAACTTTCAAAATGTCATTAAGCTACATTTTCTTAAATTTTTTTCAATTCGTTAAATTATAGACAAAATCAAAACTAAAAAGTTCTGTAGCAATTGCAGTCTCTTAAAAGATCTTTAATTACTCTACAATTTCAATATGTTTTTTAAACCAGTCCTCTATCATTTTTTGGCCTCGTAGTATAAATCTACATTTAGTATTTAGTTCTTCAATTTATTCAAAGTGTGTTTTTAATATTTCGGTACAAATATACCTTTAAATGATTTGAAGCGCAATTAATCAATATTTCAGAAAATGCTAGCAATATAAATTACAAGTTTTAATTTTGAATTTTTTAACTTTCCTGCTTAAATTGTTGCAGTTGCGTTTATTAAATATTTTTGAGACTGCTTTTTCCTTATAATTAATTAATCTATTCAAAATACTGTTTTCATTAATAGGAACCCACTTGAATCATCTACAACTGTAAAAGATATCGATTTCAGTTTGTGGGAAGAAAAGGTAGCCGTTTCAAATATACACTGCCAATTCAAAGACAAGATCGCTAGAATTTACGAGAAAATATCTATATCTCCTTGTCTCAATTGTAAATGTGATCCATCAGCAAAGGTATGTATCTAAAGCACTAATGTACAAGTTGTGCTGATATTAGCAAAGAATCTGAATAAAACAATTTTAATTATTTTTCAGATCTCTTGTGAATGGATTTATGAGAATTGCCATAGCTATAGTGAAGATCCATATTGTAAAATAGCGTGTTAAAAATTAAATTTTATTTAACTACTTTCTATAATTTTTTGATACAATTATATAACCATTGTAGCTACTAAAAAAAATGTAAAATTTGGAATATATTTTAATACGAGTATAGCTGAAGCAAATAGGTTTTAACGTGGAAAATTATACCTTGTTTATTTATACGTGTGAAAGTGATAAGAAACTTAAATTGCCAAAAGACTCCAGATAAAAGAAAAATTACCAGTCATGTTCCACTCAATCTTGGAACATTAACTATCCTATTTTTTCCGCCTCATTACAAAAAAAAAGTAGGGTGACAAAACCTATTGGCATATTTTTGGTATTCAATCTACCCTGTACAGTTCCAAATTCCTATAGGCTGTTTGGGAGCTAACTAATGGTTCACTAAAATTGTTCAACGATTACAATGCAATATGTATATTTTATAGGATCATAAAAGTTTGTAGCACACTACATCTGTGTTTAAAATGCAATTGCACAAAACTAATAACATAATGGTTTTAACCTAAAGTTCGAAAAACTATTCACATTAAACGTAAACTATCTTAATTTCTTCGAAATCTTCAAAACTAATTTTGGTTCGATTCCCACCAGATGTTAAAGTGTCGCTTTGTGATTGCAAACTCAACTCTATTTGGCTTCACTTTAAAATTTTTACCGTAAGAGATTGAAGATTCTTCATCCATAGCCTGGTCAAAAAAGAGATTTTATCGATTGTTGGAGGCTAATTGATTATATAACCTAACTTATTTTTGAAATTTTATAATCTTTTTCAAATTTTTATTAGGCATGATGTTAATCTGCACCATAATTAGGAAAAGTATTTAAAAAGATGCATAAAATCCATAAAACTTCTAATTCAACATTATAAAAAAAAATCTTAAGATTGCGTAGTAATTGTATACAATTTAATAATATAAATTAAATACTTTAAAAGTTTTTGTATTTTCCCGAATTAGTTTCGAAAGACATAATTCTTAAAATGGAGAAGATTTTAAAGCTTAACTTTCATCATCGAAACCAGTTTCCTTAAGGTTTCTATGCCTAAAGAATTTTCAAAGCTTACCTGATGCCTTGCTTAAGTTTGGGAAAAGGGTGAAAATGAATTTAAGTATTAGCTTATTTGTAAAAATAAAGTTGCCAAAAGATTTTTTGAATTTTAAATGACTGATCTTCCATGAGACTGATATTTGAGAGGATACGGTCTTGAACCATAAGGAAAATATATATAATGGACCAACAAAACTCTGTTCGCAAATCTTATTTTCTGGGCTGCGGACCCGGAACGAAAAGGTGAGTCGAGTCTGAATGGGAGCAAAAAGATTTTGAATGGTTCTAGGGAAGAATTTTTTTTTTTATAGTAATTTACATTCGTAATCCTTTATCATAGAAAATTAAATCTCTATTTATACAGATTTTATTGTGAAAGCAGAAAATTTTTTAATATACTTTATAAAAAAGTACAATATTTGAACTGTAAATGGAATGATTTATCTGGAAGTCAGTTTGGTAATTTTCAAATTGAACGGGCAACCAGTACATCTGCAGCACGCATACCCATGCTCGATCTGCAAACTTTAATGATTATATTTCATGTTAATTTTGTTGGAGATTTCTTAAAATGGTGGAAGTGGTATTTTCACTTGTATTTTCACTAAGAAACCGTGGAACCAAAATTGTTAAACTTCTCTGGGATTTCGACGTTTATATAGAACTGTCACATCCGAAGTCTTAAAAAAAAGCAAATCCTAATTCATAAAGATTTTGATAACTTTTTGAAACAATAGTCAGTTGTCAGCGATGGCAATTCTACATACGTTTTACTTTGAGAAAATCTTTACTATGCAAAGCTTGTTTTTTGCCGAATAGCATGATTGCTGTGAGGAGGGAGCAGTTAATTTTCTACAAGGGTTTGTCACATTGGAAACGTTAATTTTCATGCATCTTACGAAATTGATCCAGGGAAAAATAATTATCCGATCGGTGAATAACATTCGGAAGCCATGGTTCGTGTCAAGTGAAGGCATGTTTAGATACATTGCTCTCAAGTATGTAGGCCAAAGGAAGTAATTGAAAAAAGAATATTGAAGAAAGAAGCGTGTCTTAGACTTGAAATAATCTAATATCGGAATGATTAACAAAAAGCAAAAAAGATTTAGTTCAATAGAATTTATCTTCAAAGGAGATATGCAAAAAATTTCGGGAGAGAAATCCCCATTGTAACAAAGACTGTTAGGAGGATTTAACAAACAATTCGGCTGCTAGTGAGATATTGAAAAGTCAGGAAAGGGGAAAAGCGGTCCCATTGAAAGGACATAAAGCTTCAGATTCTATTTTTAAATATTTAAACTGGGCAAATATGACTTTAAGAGTAATGTTAATATTTGGGTTTCAATAAACCTGGTTGTTAATAACCCTTTTTCCCCAAAGAAAATGTTAAACGTGTGGATGTATAATAGGTAATTTAGCAAAAATTACTTTTATTAATGTATCTCTAAGATAGATATTTCACTTTGAAATTTCATCGAAACTTAGCTTATCAAGTCTAGGAAAAAATTTGGTAAATTAGTAGTAAAAGGATAAGTTAACATTATTAGGGCAAGCTCTGAGAGTAAATTTATTTCTAAATACCAGTACTGATGATTGACATTAATAGTGGTTTGGTTCAAATTATTTAACATAGATAATTTCTTGATATAATTGCACTAAACCGAAAGTTAATTATAAACATTCAAAAATGCAAACAAAACAAAAAAAAAATTGGGAGGAAGGTAGGATAATGACTCTCAATGGTAATCCACTCACCCAGTTATTTTTTAACTAGAATTGCATTTGCAACGTGTAACTGATGTCACCACTTACTGGACATTAATGCAAGTCTCTAGTAAGCGAATAGCTACTACCAGAAGTGCTGTATTTTTATTTCTTCCAAATGTCATTTCCATCGTTATTTTTTGTTTTCAAAAATCTCGCCAGAAGATCAAAAAACACATCTTAAATTATTCTAATTTCTTTGATTACAACTGTTTACATTTAACTTTGTACATATATTCTTGCATGTTTTTCTAATAGGTTATTGCGACAAATAGTGCATTAAATATAGATATGTTAGAAAAAAGTAATGATGGTTCATGTGAATGGAATTACCCATCTTTGGGCGGCATTGCCTTTTAGCTTTTAATAATCCTAAAAGAGCAGTCTGTTTAGACTATAAAATATATTTACTCTCATCAAATGAGGAACAAATGAAAGCAATATACAAATAAGGATTCATTGAAAATAGAAACTGTAGAATCCGCACTGAAGGCTAGTGGAGCATGTATGTGAAAGACTTCCTCCGAATTTTACATTTCATTTAATACAATCGAGTATAGGGTTAAAACTGGAAAATATTTTGAACCATCTTTTGGCATCAGATTTTGCTCATAAATTCTTTGCTTTTTTTTTGTCAAAATTGGCTGAATATTAAGAATTTTAGGGCCATTTTTAGATGGGGCTAAGATGGGGTTTTCCTGGAGCATAAATTGGACCCTGTCATTACCAATGACCAAGGGCAGGGTCCAATTTTTGATCCGTAAAGACCCAATTTTAGCCCCATCTAAAAATTAGCAAAATTCTAATTTTCAGCCAATTTTGACAAAAAAGAAAATGGCAGCTTTTTCTGACGTTTAAAACGTCGGTTTCGAGTGTTTATCCTTGTTTGTTGTCTTTTTTTCGTATTTTCGATTTTTGAAAATCTATTTTTTCACATTTTTCGATTCACCTCTTACAATTTTTTTCGATATGACTTCAAACTTGAAATATACAATATAAAGATGGGTCTATTACTTAGAGATTGCACACAATTAAATATTTATTTTCGACCCCAGCAATGGTTGAAATTCAAATGCTACATATTTTGGTTTTGAAAATGACAAATTGCATTAATTTTTTTCCTGGTTAAGCGATCATGATGAAATTTTCAAGTCTTATGTAGTCGGGGGGAGATACACATTTTTTGTTTAGGTAACTTTTTTGTATATGCAGTAGTTTTGAATTTGTCCTTTGGACAAATTTAAAAAAAAATAAAAAATTTGGAAATTTAAAAAAAAAAAAAATTATTTTGGGTATACAAAAATTATCTTAGTAAAAAATATGTATCTCAGCCGACTATATGCGCCCTGAAAATCTCATGTTGATCAGATAAGTAGAAAAAATATATATCAATATTTCACTTTTTCAATAAAAGATTATTTTTTGAAAAGTGAAATATTGATGTATTTTTCCCCTTATTTTTCCGATCAACATCAAATTTTCAGGGCTTATATAATCTGGCGAGATACATCTTTTTTATTTAGATAATTTCTTTGTATATTCAAAAACAATCTTTTTAAAAATTTCCCCCCCCCCAAATTTTTTTTTGAAAATGTTCCAAAGGCAAATTCAAAACTACTGCATATACAAAAAAAAATTTATCTAAATAAACAAATGTGTGTCTCCCCCGACTACATAAGCTCAGAAAATTTAATCCTGATCGCCTGACGAGTAAAAAAAAAATCGCAATTTAACATTTTCAAATCCAAAAAAATGTAGGTTTTGAATTTCGACCATCGCCGAGAACTGGGTCAAAAATCAATATTTAAATGTGAGCACTGACGCATAATAAATATTTAAAATGTTAACCAATTTCATACCTGAACTTACTATTTTCATCAATCTTAATTGGATCAATTATCATATTCTAACAAATGATTTATAAAAACTAAAAAAGAAAAAATATATATATATTTTTTTTTTGGTCATTATTAATATTCCTTGGGAAATTAATTTCCTCCACTCTCTTTGCCTTTCTTATTAACTGGTTAAATTCGTTTCTAATTTTTGTAAAAAACTTTCTTGACTTAAAAAAGAGGGTTAATATGTACGTGATTCTGAATAGGAAATTATTGAAATTATATTCGGACATTTACCTAATTTTAAGTATTTTTTTCAGTTTTTGTTCCCGTGAATTTTTTCAATATTTACCAAATATATTTGAACGGTAATTAGAGGAAAAAAAAGTAAAAGGAAATTACCTTTGAATTGAATTGATAACTAACATTTTCAGAAGTGAGCTCGTGTTCCTGAACAATTTGCTGACCATCCATTAGTGTTGCCAAAATTAGTGAAAACTAATTTGGAAAGCTCACTGAAGCAATTTAAATTAACAAAACATTGAATTTGAAAAGCGGAATACCAGATATTAAATTAATGGGTGAGTGAATTAAAAAATATATATATGGGAATAGATCAGATATTAAATGAATATATGAACGAAATAAAATAAACATATATGAAAGTAGTCTAAATCAGATATTATGTGTGAATGAATGAATGAAAGTTACGGATGATGTTAAGTACACTAGTTTATGTTGATTGACGCGTCGTTACTTCGTACCGGAGATTTTGGGTATGTCTAAATGTTATGATGTGTGCAGTGCGTACCATCTGTGTACTCACGAAGGGTGATAGAGTAACAATTTAAGGATATTTTGTATAAAATAATATGTATATTTTGACGCACGAGGTTAGATAAAGCAAACAATGGGATAGCTTGTTAGAGATTCATTTTGGGGAAATTAAACCAGCGCAGGTGTTCTAGTGCTCGCCCTGTAACCTGATTTACATTCATTACCTCGCCCTGCCAGTTGCTGTCGGACTCTAAAACCGAACATTGCCACTTCCACCGGTAAATCTGAGTTTGATCAAACGCAGTGACTATATTGCTGAAACTCAGTTGACTCTCTTATTGTTGAGCGTGGGTTTATTTACACAACACTCCCTTCACAATCCGCTCTCAAATAACTCCTCTAGGGGCAGTAAATGAGAAGATGGGCTATCTTGCAGGGCCACGCAAACAAGGTCCTTCCCTATCCAATAGACAAAAAATTTAGTCCAGTAGTATAAGAAACTCTGTTCAGATGGCCTATCGTACTTCGAAGATGCAAAATTGAAGATACCGCGTAGAGCGCATATCATGTTGGGAACAAACATGTCTTACTGCTGGTCACGCAAAAGCACAGGAATAACCTAGCTCCGCTCCCCCATGAGCGTGCGGTAAGCGTGATTCCGGAGTGTTGTCAGGGTACGGCACCGGGAAACTCCATCCCCACAAGCGAGAGTGGAATGCACTGACAGGTCCACAGCAGATACATCCCCAAGAATTCAACACCCAGATATTTCGTATATATTAAAAAGTGGTGAATCCGTGAGAGGAGTGAACAGATGGCCGTGCGCGAGGATTGTACCTCGTCCCATATGGGGCACTGTTTCTGAGCCTGCTATGGGTAAGCCATCGTGATGCAAGACGACGCATCAATCGATAAAACAGAGACAGATGAGGAGTGCAGGTATGTTATCCGATTGCATAACCAGATATACAGCCAAACCAAAACCGGGCAAAATATGCAACAACTGGGCGATGCGGAAGTCGTTATAGGACAACAAGTTCTGATGTCCCTTCTGTTAGGCTGCGTATGCATGGAAAGGCTTTATGCTCTTGCAAGAACACCGACCACAGAAACGAAAGCTGATTTGAACCCGACGATCAGGGTATGGGCAAATGAGCGCGTGTGCTAGTGCACCGGGGCGGTTGCGACTCTCTCGAAGCACCCTTCTTCAACGCTCGAAACACGATCCTCAAGGTATATAACGCCCACACCGCCTCGTAATACACACCAACTGCACCGGGGCGAAGGAGATCCACACATTATCTCGAAAAGGCGCGCTGATGAAAAGGCCGCAGCAAATAACAGTTGTGCGAAAAGGGGTGGGCAAAAGTGTATTATATCTGGTGTGGGAAAAACCGGTAATCCGCAAAACGGTACCATGAGCGATAGCGTTCTTCCGTGCCATTGTCCCGTTAGCCCACGACACAAACGGTACCACAGGGAAAATATATCCAGTGATAGGTTAAACTCGGCGAAGAGAGTAGTGATCCATTCAAAAGTCGTCCAACATGTAACGAATCACCACGTGAAATCTTGGACAAGCGTGAAAGGAATAAGTGCTCACGTGTTATCCGAAGGACCAGACTTAAAGGGTACACAACAATGTACGCAACGCACAAACACATTAACAACCTTGCAGTAATCTAAGATCGTCCAGTACCTCGACATGCGAACGCGTTCATCACAACATAAAAACAAAACTACGATGTACCATTAACATCGATTCGTACTTTGAAGAAAAGCGTCATACAAACTAGGAGTTAGTATACATAAATGTCCTTCAAATCGTATTGGCTCTATCATGCCTATCCGAATTATGTCCGCCAAGAGCGTGCTTGAATCACCCTGCTATATAATGATATAGAATAAAATATATAAAATATATATATAGAGATAAAGAAAATATATAAAAAAAACAATAACTAAGTAAAACCCTACATAAGTACCTATAACAATCTATGATGCCCATAATATCCATATACTTAAAATATATAAATTATATAATATTATTATATATGATATACTACTATATATAAATTCTATAATATAGTATATAAATATATATAATACCCATATATATATATGAATACTATAGCTATATATACGTATATAATATTATATATGGATATGATATATATAATATTTACTATTTTAAATACTACTATACTATTACTATTAAACTTGATATACTATTATATATATATATATATATTTATATTATATATACAGAGCCCTCTTTAACCACTCAGGCAAACTAGGTAAATGCCATAGGCAGGGCAGAAAGAGGCGGCGCAGGCAATATGAGGGCGGCCCTAGGAGGCTAGAACGCAGGCAGACAAAGAAAATAAAGAAAAAAAGAAAAAATTATAAATATATATATATATATATATAAAAAATAATATATATTAAAAATAAAAATTATATAAAAAACAACATTCTAGCAATCAAGGACCCAATAATGAATTGACCTAATCTACTATATACAATATCAACTAATCACTACAAACATAATAAAAACAATAAAATAACTAATCCCCCTAATAACCATACTAATAAATACTATTAATATATAATGCATTTCTACAGATTGTCACCGCACACTCACACCACGGGACAAAGCTCTATTCAAAAAAGGGCGTGTACTCAATTTACATCTGAGCTCCTCACAATTAACGCAATTTCCGCATTGAGCACAGACGCAAGCTTTGAAGTGAGGAGATTAAATTCGCAGGAAAACACAGAAGATGAAGAGAGATTTCACAGAACCGAAAGGTGCAGAAAAGACAGGAAAGCACCGCATCGCGGAACAAGCCGGAAGTACCAAATATCCACATCAAAACTCGAGTGCGCAGACACCAGCACCCCTAGTGTTAACGAGGACGTCAGGAAAGGTGGTGGTACGCGAGTGACAAGTTCCCCGAGCACACTGCCACTGCAAGAAGAACGGTACCTATAGGAAACCGAGAAAGCCCACCAACATCGCGCGCGCTAGATAGCCAGCGGTCAGAGAAGTGGGAAAAGCTACGGACAGTTTAATAAGTACTCTTTGGCTTTGTGAACTCGACCCTGTCCAAACCGCGCACGGTGAGAACCAGAGCCCCCCCGATATAGACGAGCAAGTACTCCATACAAGGGCGGAATGGATAGAGTTAGCTTGGCAGGAAAAAAGGTCATGAAACAACAAGGCACTTTGCGCAAGTCCCCTAAACGAAACTCCCAGTTGCTTTGAGGTCGCCCCTAAGCAACCGTTGTGATGTGAGGTTCCAAAACATTTTTTTGCTTTTGTTAAGGCCAAGAAGTTTATATTGTTCAACAGGAGAGACGACGAGAACCGCTCGAAAGAACCAGTCTAGGCAAATTGGCAAAGGAAATGTTCCTATAGCCGAGAAGAATTTGCTAGCACAGAAGTTTGAGTTTTTAAAGAATTAAATTCACAAGGTTGAGACACCCCACCCGGAATCCTATCCAGATCAGCGAGATAGAATCGGAAAGATTCAGACGAGAGGCGCAATTCTGAAGTAAAAGAAGGAGCAAACAGAATTGAATATGAGTTGAAGAATGTGTGGAGTGTGAGCCTAAAACATCCAACACTGAGGGAAGTGTTAAGTTTGAGTACATAGAGAATATAGGTCAATTGAACGAGAATGCGGGAGGCAGCACGAGGCAAAATTACCTCGAACATTCGGGGTGAACGCCATCGGAGCCACCCCGACCTTTCTAACGTTCATAGATTTCAGGAGTCCACTGCACCCGATCAAATGTAATCCAAGCAAAGGCAATAGGACCACCTAGAGAAGAGAAGGGGAGGTATGCCAGAATCGTCAGGGTTGAGTTAGAAGAAATAGGAGACCCCAAAGCAATTGGCCACTTCTTAAGTGAAGAGAATGCACAGAACGTCAGATGAAATAAAGAGGAGAAAGGCAGGATTTACAGAAAGTAGATTAGAGATGTATTTTGCAAAGATGCCAGCAAAGCATTTTTCAGCAGGAGACCTAGGAGAGTTCGCGCCCTTTCGTATTGATAAAAAGCGCGACTATTGCTCGTCGAAAGAGTATCCCCCCCCCCCCCCCGTCCCCCCTCCACTGCAACGACTTTCTAGTGACACTCGAAAATATTCAGCTACGAGTGATAGCCCCGCAGCGAGAATATTTTCCATTCCCCCAGATTGACCTCACCCCTTGGCCAGAGCAACAAGCACGACTCCTCAGAACCATGGATTATGAAGAGAGAATGATCTTAGCTCGAAGGAAGGAATGGAACACATGACTCATCCTAATCAACGATCTACCCAGTTCCCACCCTCTAATCGCGCAGAAACTGCAACGCTTCACAGAGTCCAAAACAGTCATTCCGTTTAGTTAGTGTACGAAAGCGACGTTTAGGCGACACAAATCGGCCCCGATGAATAGTGCGCAGAAAAACACGTTCAGACACATAAGGGCAGGATGAACACTTGTGGAGAGAAGTATCTAAAAACCCAATTAAGAGGATATAAGTTGTGATCAGAATTTTACCCAAAGGAGCGAGGTGGTGATATTTATATAGAAGAAGGAAATGTGGTGAAACACCTGGGTCAGGTAGTGTTTAGATTTGGTTGAGGACCGATTCCGGAATTGAGGTGTGCATGTTCTATATAATTTAGTTGCTCCAGGTGCGATTGAGAATGCTGAATCGATTCGGCCTCCGCCGCGCCGTAGAGAGGATTCGAGAGCGAGGGAGAGGACCCCAACCATATACAGTAGTGTGTGCTACAGTGAAATCCCCCAAAATAAAGAGGACCAGAAGAGTGAAAGAAGAAGAATATAAACCAATAGTCTCGTGAGAAAAGAAGTATGTCAGATATCAAAAAGAGGCGTGAACAATCCAAAGCTGTTCTGTTACCAGACGGAACAGTAGCAGACACACAAGATAATGGTAGTATAGTAGTAGGAAGAGATTTTAAGCCACAGAACATCGAAGGTTAGGAGATCGACCAGATTTTAGACGTGTTTCAGGAGTGTTTATGTTTACATAGGCACATTTTCTCCACCCTTCAGACGGAATTATGAAAAATTATAGTTGGATCATTATTAACAGAGTACGGACGAGGATAGAAATTCCTTAGCCATCTGGTCTCAGACAAGGCAGCAAAAGATTAGGGGCAGTTAGAGTTAGCAGAGGCTTGGTTTCCACGGTAAAAAGTGCCAGAGTATACGATGAACGCCAACCGGATGTTAGTAAAGTATTCGGATAAGTAAGCCCGCGCTGCTGAAAATTCTGCGCATCTTACGATGCACAACAGCAACAACAAAACAAACACAGAGACAAAAAAAACGAACACACCGTGACAATTCAGGTTAAAATTATTTACACACTAAAACCTAAATTTAAACCGTTAAAGTCAAAACGCTAAAATCATTAATAATAATAAGTAAATATGATAATAATGAAAACATCATAAAGTTGAAACAATAACGCACTCTTTTACAACCCATAAAAAATACCACGAATATAAAAATAAAATAAAGTAAAATATGATTTAAATCATAAAACATAATTCTAAACAGTTCAGCGGCTACAAATAATTAAAAAATAAAAATATTAAAAAACTCGTGAAAAACGAAATATAACTCTATCGTGAACCTTTCTTATCACCATTTAATAAACTACCCTATACCCTTATACACTATATACGTATACTAATCATACATATTACCCATAGTATATATATATATATGAATATATATCTTATGGATCAGCTATATCATACTATAATCCAAACTAACCTCATATAAATATATACATATACTTCACCTTACTACTCCATATATATATATACCTATATACCCCCTATATATATAATAGAACGATACTACTAATATAAATACCTAATGTAAAACTAACCTCTCAAAATATTACTACCACTATAATATAATATTATAAAGATAATTATGACTATTGTGGATAGTATCAGTAATTTATTTGCCCTTGGGCCGGCACTGTCACCCATGTTTTAAGAAACCACCAATATACTATATACTACTATATATAATTACTATATCTACCCTCCTACTAATAATCCTACTACCTATAGATTATTATCTATATAAACCCATCATACCTCCACCTATATATATATTTCATACTCATAATATTATATATATATATACTGCCTATAAAATATCTATATATATTATATATAATATACTATTATTAATTATATAGAGGGAGACGGTAGTAGGGGACGAAGTTGCACATTTAGGATACTCTTATTCGTTTGCACTATGATTTATTAGTATAGCCAAAACTTTATACTAGGGTATATATTTTAGTTGTGAAAAAAAACCCTAATTGTTAAAGGACCACGAGATCATATTTAAACCCCTAAATGTAGACCAGATTTTATGTAGTTAAAAATCCGGAGACACAGTAATATATATATAAATATAGATATATATATTAGATATAATATTAACTATATTATAATAATATATAATAATATAATATATATCATAATTATATTAATATTTATATATACTATAATATATATATATATAATAATATATAAAAAATAAATACGTAATGTTGGTATTTAATAATCTTGCTACAACCTCAATAACTTCCTAAGAAAATAAAAACAGACAAATATACCCTATATATATACCCTATATATAAATACTATAACATACAATAATAATGAAATCATACATAATATATATCATATTATACTTATATAATATCATATTAATAAGATATATCAAAGATATCTATACAAACCTAAAATAGTTCTATATAATATATCTCATAATAAGAAAATATATATATATATAAACTATAAATATATACGCTATATTAATAAATATCTAATATAATTAAAATATACTTACAGATCACAGCTATTTTTCGCACGATGATTTTCAGACATTCAGGACATACTGGAGAGCGCATTTAATTAAGCTTGCTAGACAAAAAAAAAAAAAAAAAAAGAAACGAAAAACAAGAAAAAACAAAGAAAAAAAAACAAAACAAAAAAAAAAACAACAAGAAGAAAAAAAAAGGGTAATTTTGGGAAAAACAAAACATGAAAGAACTCCAAACATGTCTGATCAAAAATTCAGTGTGTAGTTTGTGAGATTTTCTTCAGAGTTTGAGGTTTAGTTGTTTCTGTTTCAAGGCAAGTCCAGTTTATTTTGCTTGAGAAAACGCACTTCTGTGGAGGACCTTTGTTCCAGGAAGGACAAAGGAAATTGAACTAATGACTGACTAATAGTGAGAGAAAAATATTACGTTCTTAGGAAATATACAAAATCTTCCACCCACCGTTTGCTATTAGATTCGAAGCATTCCATTCGTCTACTTTCTCCCGCCTATATATATTTGGTCGAACACCGTAAACTCGTCAAACAGATCTGAATCATTCTTGCGGTCAAAAACCTCTTTTTCTGGCGACAAATAAATATGTTTTTCAATTAAATGTGACCAACTTGGGTTTCCTTAGGCGATAAATCCAATTCCCATAAATTTCAAAGAATCTGAAAATGTAACCACCACTTGATCGCAAGTACGTCAAACAGTGTCGATAAAAAATCCACAACTATTTTCATTTCGGTTTTTACCTCTATGAAGAATTTCCTCCCTCTTCTTCAAGCTTGCTAAGTAGCCCTCGAACCGAAATGTAGTAAAAACACATGGTCTTTTCTCGACTGTAATGTTTCTTTCATTTTGGATTTATCCAAATTAACAATTCTACGGCTGAAAATATTGTCTCCTTCAATCTTAATGAAACTTTAAAAATAGGGGAAAAGAAGCTGCCCTGGGAAGGAGGAAATGAAGCCATATGGGGTTATTCACCTTCGGGGATTTTCAAAAAACAATTTTCAAAACTCTGGACATTTGTTCTGACTGTCAAATTATGATTTCAGCCCAGGAAAGAGTTTCAACACTCTTTCGAGAACTGGTCAATTAAAGCAAAGCCATCTTGGTTTTGCATGATATCAAGGAGGCTGTTATATACTCAATCTACAGGACAACACATAGCAAAAATCCTCCTTAAGCATCTTCTTCTACCCATCGGAACGGGGTGATAAATGTCAAATTTAACAAATATATATCTACAATTTACAGCGTTCAGACATCAACGGAGGCATTCGCATACCACATAATGCACTGCGTTATGCAGAGAATAATGAGGAACCATCCTATTCCAATTAACTCCCACTGCCCATCAAGGTATTCAGCTTTCATAAAAATGATAGATTACTCCTTTAATCTTGCATAGAGCCCCGAAAAGAATCAATTTATGCTGATCGCTCTTAAACCCAACTACTTTTTTGTAAGTAATCATACTTTTATCTAATCTATTATAGACGTATTCAAGAAAAATGGTCAGAGCGTCTCGAAGTGACGCAGATCGCATGAAGTCAGGAGCATTTTACTTGAATCTCATACGATATTTGCTGGAAGACACGAAACCATAACGCCGAAACGTTTAAATGTATCCTATGGATTTGCTATCGCATCCGGTTACACAAGTGGCTCTTTTAATTGTGGACGTAAGAATTCCGCCTCTAGCAAATGGAAAGCCAAAACATCTAAAAAACAATTGTCCTTGCACTTACTGTCTCTAGCAAAAGAAAATTTTTGGATCAAAAGCATGTCTTAACAAAATACTTACTCAGCGCAAGATTCTGTCTTGATTTAAGCTCTTTAAAGATTCTTTACCGTATAACGCACTAAATATATCTGATATACTAATATATATCTATACTATTATATATTAATATATATATATATAGATTATATATATATATAAATCTTATATATATTATATATATATTATATATCTCTCATTATTATACATATATAATAATAGTAATAATATATACTCATATAGTAAATATATCCCATATATATATATATCAATATAAGTATAGTTTAATGGAAAGTATTGTTAATCGTTGATCTTTTAATTGTATAATTTTATTAACTTATATTCATTAAACTTATCTTGAAAAGGGAAATAATAGACGGGATCATCTCTGCGAACAAAAGCCCGGAGATCTCAGAAAGAAAGGACTGACCATATTTCTCCAATTTTTAAAGAAGCGGGACAGGTTCGAAAAAAAGCGGGACTGTCCGGCCTAAAAGCGGGACTATAATCAACAATCATTTTAACCCAAATCTTCATATTTCCTTAAATTGCTAGAGCGAGAAAGGCGAAAAACCAGTCTCAAAATATCCAGCATACATTTGTTTTCACCTCCTTGATCTAAACCTTATTTAGATATATATTTAAAATAAAAGCAAATTTTTCCAGTAATCACTTAATAATTAAGCAATAAAAAAACTGTGTAAACCAACAAAGAACTCGAACCGTATACTCGATTTTTACAAATAATACTAGTGAGCGCAAGTAAGCTATAGAAGAATGAGTTATGCAATACTATAATTCCCATCGAACAACTCATATCAATATGAATTACAACTTAATAATAAGTAATACATAGTATATTATAAATACAGTAATACGCATCTACTATAGTATATATAATAATATATATAATATAGATATTATAACAAAGAACATACAAAATATATATAAATATATTAATAATTTATATATAACTTATAATATATTATTATTATATAATTAAATATATGTATATAATAAATATATATAAGTACCCCCTAATACACCACATCATAACACGAATACACACTCACCAAACCACTACCCTCTCTAATAACCTACATCAAGGTACAAAGCCCTCCCTCAGCCAAACCGCAAGCCCAACACAACTCACAGACAACCATACTAACATCCAACCAACAACACGTAGCCCCAACAGCTATCCGAGAATGATATATGAGTGTGAGTAATCTGCTAGAAAATGCTGGGGTTAATTTGTTATTGCGGACATGTAAAAAAAAAAAAATATAAAAAAAAAAATAATAAAAAATAAAAAATAAAAATAATTAAATAATACAATTATCTCAAAAAACTTACAATAGATAAGGGAAAAAGAATACATTTTGTAGAATCCTGTAAAATGTTAGTTAGAAAATGTAAAAAAAAAAAAAATTATTGTTAATGATTATAGGTACTAAATATTAGTAAGCTTATTAGAGACTCGGTATAAAGATAATAGACTTTCTAGTAATTTTTCTTTATTTAACTAAAGAGAATACCCCAAGGGAGTATACCGAACCCGATGCCAAGACAGTACGGGGCTCTCTCGGCTTCCGGCGCACACTACGGAGTAGAGCCACTATTTCACCCGCATCCCGGCGGGCGTCTCCGGAACACCGCTACTTTGGTATCTCTGCAGGATGCTGAGCACGCCGGGTTAATATAAAGTACAATCATCACTAATGGGTATGGAAATAAGTAACAACAAGATGTGAATTCACATGTAAAAGCATCAACGAGCATCAATAACATTGACCGTGTAACTAAATTAACAACTACACTAATAAGTATTACCACATAGTATAATATCTACTAATACTCAGTACTTAATACCCGCATACATACTACATACTAACCCTTAAGGTATTATATATAATCATAAATATATACTAATATATAAATATACTACTATACTATACCTATAATAATATAACAGGTTATAACTATCTATGCAAATGAAATTAACTCCCCAACGATAATACATCCATAAAATATACTCACTATTCATATATACACAATATATATACTGTTCTCTACGAATTAATAACCCTATACCACAGGGTATGACTAACTATATCTAATTACATATAAATCAATAAATATATAAGTATATTATAATATATATGATAAATTAGTATAATTTCTTAAATTAATAATTTATTATTTAATATTATTATAAATTATTAAAAAATGTTATTACTTAATACAATTTTGTTATGTCTCAACACTAAAATAATACCTAAATATATAACCCCTAATACCACCGGCCCTAAACTCATATAATATTACTCTACAAGCTATTACCTATGTTCCACCCGCCGGCTCGAGGTTCCCCCCACAAAAAAGCCAATATGCTTTGGTTTATTTTTTTATTGGTTATTTTTTCTGCATTTTACTCTAATCCTGAAAAATCAAAGAAGTTCTTGCATCTATTTCCTCCTTTCCTGTAATCTTATGTAGTTTTTGAGATTACGGTGTCGAACTAAAAGGTTTAACCCATGAAGTCAGAAAGACCACATATTTCAATGTAGATATTGTAGTTTTTAACGAATATGGATTGTGAGCTTATTATAGAGCGTAAGACGCAATATCTCTATGAGCATACTAATAATGTCATATTTTATAAACCCATCCGATATAATAATAAATTCGTATATATACTATAAACATAAATATAATAACAAGTACCTACAGATAACATCCCACTACTAATCATTCTTAATTACGAATAATAACAAACAAACCTCAAGCAGCTTTTTAATAATACTCTCTGATAAATGAAGAACAAAAATCTACGAAAGGTGAATTTATAAACGAAAATTGTAATGTATAGTTTCACATAAATATATTTAGTCACGCAAGTCTCGATCAAGTATAAAGTAATATAAATACTAATACTTATTGTATTGCATTTCGTTGATCCTGCCATATAATATATTTATATATATTCAAACAGACTTTGTTTACTTTAATCTTCGTTAGTTTTGCTTATTTTATGTCGAATCAGCCTCGTGAAATCGGAAGGAGGTTTTCTGCATTTGCCGTAATGTGCATTTTTAATTCTCTAATTACTCAAAGTTTCGGGTTGACAATTGGAGCTGCTTTTAATGTACAGGTAAGATGATAATAATTTTGGTAATTGCATTTTTAATTTTATATGAATTTCAAGTAATTTGTTTTGTTTCGTTTTATAATCATTTATAATTGGTAAATGAATAGTACTTAAAATAATTGTAAATAAAAAATAATAATGATTAAATAAACGTAAACAAATAGGGAAAATACCTTCAAATTGGCAAGTACTCAGTAATCTTTTCTTCAACTTACATGTGGATAAATTTAGTTTCTAAAGTTACAGATTTCTTTTTTTTTCTTGTAAGAGCAAATATTCCTACAAAACGAAATGTTCATTGCATTAAAAGAAATTATATTCCTCGCTGTGACTGCTTTGTCTGGCCGTTGCTCTCCACAGTGGTCTTTACCCCCACCCCTTTTCACTTGCTATGTCGTCGTTCGACTGGCAGATCTTTACCACCCACCCCCTTTCACTTGCCTTATCGTCGTTTGGCGGGCAGGTCTTTACCCCACCCCCTTTCACTTCCTTTCCCCCTTTCTCAGCTCTCAGCCACGTCATGGCGACCAGCAATAACAAGATCAAAAGGGAAGCCGCCGACGAGAACACCCGACTCCGCTGGGATCGGTTACGTGCTTTCCGTTATATTAAATGCTCTCTCAAGAGCGGTCGTTACACTCCCTTCAAGGAAGGAAACGCCACAATCTAAGATTCGAAGGAGTGGGATATGAATAACGGTATCTTGTATAGTTGATGCATTATATATATATATATTATAATATATATACTATATATATAATAAATTAGATGGTTATATTTATATATTTCTCATTGATGTAAATAATTTAATCTACAGGTAAAATCGACGAAAATTTTCAATATATATATAAGAATATATAATATATAATATATATATAATATAGATATATATAATTATATATATATATATATATATATATTATATATATAAATAATAATATATATATACTCATAACACCTATACCTACATATATATATAGATATTATAATATATCATAATAATCATACTACTACTAATTATACTACATAATACTACTACTACCTATTATCACATAGTATATTAGTAATGAATAAAAAATAATTGTAATGTATTAAATTTTTGTGATAAGGTAAAATAAAAAAAAGTTGTTTATAATATTAAATCAACAATCAGGTGATATCTGTTCTTACAAGATAGGAAAGTAAAGAAACCACCCACCCTATATACCCTTAACCTATCATATACTTATATCTACATATAGTATACACTCATATCCTAGTACTATATATCCCTATACCTCCCCACCCCCTACTACTATATCTATCGTTATATATTTGTCAAAAAGATGCTTAAATTTAAGGTCAATGATTATTAATAAACAATTAAATTGAATATTTTTTCAAGACCGTTATTATCTACATTACAAATTGGCGCTTTATATTACATTATTATTCATTAATTACTCATTATTCAATTTTTTGCTATTACTTATTCATATATTTATCATATTTAATCCGTATTGTTATCCTCCTCTATTATACTTTATTAACTCATATTATTATTATTATTATCTATATAGATTCTATTCATTATATTATATTATTAATTATTAGTTATATATTCTATATTTATTAATTCTTATTATAATCAATAATTGATTATTATTAATTATTAACTTATTACTTCATTATTATTATTATTCATTATCTCATTCACACCCATATACTTGATTCATTATTATATACTTATTATTCATCCTATGCCTTATTGTCTAATATTATTTATCTCATTATTATTGATAAATTTTACAATTAATTATTCTACTCAAGCTTTTGCTTTTTAATTATCTACTTACTTATTAATATATATATTTATTAATCTCATCTTCCTTCCTTCTCTTCTTCCTACACTTATTATTGATTCATTATCTAATCTTAAACTTTCATTATATCATTATTGATTAATTATCTTATTATTATCTCCTTAAATATTATTTAACTTGCTTCTTTCTCCTTCACTCTTCAACTCTAATCTTCCTTCTTTTTATTCAAGAATTGTTTTAATTATTCCTTGATTGATTAATTATTATTACGCATTATATCCCCAAATACATTCATTTAATTAATTATTATTATTCCCCTTCATTATATTATATATATATTTAATACTTTTATTAATCTGATTATTATTCAGATATTATTATTATTACTATTAAGAATATATTATTACATTATTATTATATTACCCCATTATTATTTATCCATGTATCTTCAATTATAATTATAATCTTTTTATCATTGCAGTGTGAAATTCTATTTATTTTAAATAATATATTATTATTATTCTCAGGTTCATTATTAGATATTATTGAGTATTCTTATACCATATATTCTAATTATTAATTATCTAATTACATTAATTAATTATTCCATTAAGTTATCATTATTACTTTAATTTTAATTTATTATTATTGATTATTATAATATTATTATTAATTTTATTTATTATTATATATTATTATCAACCCCCACTATTATTATTATTAATTATTTTTTAATTATTATTTATTATTATTATTTACTTCTTTATATTATTATTCCAGGAATCATATCCCATAATGTATTATTATTATTAGTTAATTAATTATTAATTCAATCATTAATGACATTATTATTATCGATTTATTATCTATTATTTTATTATTATTATTGTTATATCACTCATTAGCATCTCATTCATTATATATCTATTGATAATTATTATAATTATTACTATAAATTGATTGGTATAAAAATTATCTCCATTAATTAAAAAAAAACATTATTCATTATTATTGATTTTTATATCATTAGTTATTATTAGTTATTATATTATCTCATTATTATATTATTCCATTTATTATTATCTTTACTTTTATTTTTATCTCAATATAGAGCTACAATTAATGAGTTCATTATAATCATCGAACGACTGGACTAAAAATAACCGGTTATCCCCTGTAAGTTGATATATATATATATATATTCTATATATATACTATATAAATATATATATATATATATAATCAATACTTATGTTATAATCTTACAACTTAATATACAGTATATAGCTATACTTACAACTCAATACTATACACCTAACCTAGCAACCAACCCTCAGATATATAGTATACCTACTACTATATAATATACTATTATATATCATTCTAGAACGTACCCTATAACATACACAAATATACAAACCATAATATTATATCTTAATAACTAACTATAATAATACATAATAATAATTATATAGTATATATCTATAAATATATATACTATATTATCATATATACGCTAGTTAATATATATACGCCGACGGTCAATATAACTTATTATATCAATGAGCCGTGTATACTCTCTGCAGCCTAGTACTTACCAAAATGATGGTTGTAAGATGGTTAGGTACTAGTAGTCTACTTTTAATCGTGCTAAATAAGGCGTATCAATCTCAAATGTGAATAATGAAACTCGACGTAGACGGTAATACTGTATTTACTGATCATTATGTTACAACTTAACAATAAATTTGGCATCAACGCTTTATATTTAACATTTAGAGATTGATAACATTACAAATTGGAGAAAGAAAATAATATTAGAAACAAATACTCTATTCCTTTAAAACTATGAAACCGAAAAGTCGAGGTCTAGTGAAATTAGGAACCAACAGATGGCTAAACTGTAATAAATATCACCTCATCTGCAAAATACAGAGCACCAATTTACCAAACTAAAAGTTAATATAAAAACATTATTAATTATATATAAAAAAAGAATAAAAACTATATATATATATATATATAAGAGAAGTATATAATATCTAAATATATATATATTAAAAACAAATAACAATAATAACATATAGATATATATAAACAATACATATTAACCAGTAATTATATATATATATATATATTAATATAATAATAATATGTCTTTATGAGACTTAGATGGTCTTACCATTTTTATTAATACGATAGCAATATTGAGATAACTACCAGATGCTGATCGCTCCGCGGTACAGCAAAGAGAGTAATTTTAACTGAATATCTTTAACAGTTAGAGTGTGAAGTAATCTCACTGCACTTTAGTTGTTATGAAAAAGTCACAGCTTTTATTGTCAAATCGGGATATGAGCACTGACAACAATAGATAAGAGGAAAGAATGCCATAAATTATATATTGAGCATTATTTTCAACCACTAAGTCTATATCACTCTCACTTATTCTAATAGGAGGCTCTGAACAAAACCAGTCGATAACTTTGCGCGACCATTTGTGTCAACGACCCCAATAAGCTTAAAGAAAGACAAACCCGGTCTACTGATTTGTTTTTTTCAGTAACTGAGTAACGTCCTATCAGAACTGAACCTATGTTAAATTATACAACTCGATTAGTCTTCTCATAGAAGCCACCTTACTAGTCCGGGGTAATGTTCGACACCCATTAAGCTAACACTTGAAAAAAGTATCTTGATTCACTTCCAATCACATAATCTTTAGCAGTAATACTATGCCGCGTTCAGGACTTCCCCAAACCCATTCATCGGAAGCCACGAACTATCCACACCAGAATTAAAGGCTTTTTGACCCTAGTAAGAGTGAGATAGCGATACCGTAGAGGAGGAGAAGAGAGAATCATATGTTAGTCACGCTGAATGAGTGCCAGTGCAGCCATAAAAGTCTAAAAGTATCCTACCGAGTTCAAGTTCCGATAGGTTAGTAACAGAGGATTCGGGTCTGGGAGATCATCATCATAGGTGACCAGACGGTAATATGCAGAGTACGTTCGTAACAAATGCAAGTCGATGATAAGTTCTGTTTCAGATTCCCCAGTAGCCATACCCTATACAAGCGGAATAAGAAAACCCTAAGTCACCAAGGGCTATGGAATATAAAACTTATTTGGACGTTAAACACGTAACAAAATTCAAATCTTTGAAAGCTAACACAATAGAGTATTAGGAAGGATAGAAGGTTACAAGGCCATGACACGCTAATACCACAGGCACTGGCGTTTCTAGTATACAATAGGTAACACAAAATGGCAGCAGTTCTATCGATAAGAAACAAGCAATAATTAAATTAGAACCCATTCCCCAGAAACCATAGAATAAAATTTCCGCACATTAAATCCATTTAAGAGGATCACAGACAATGTACAAGATAGTAGAACAGAGAACCGGATCCCTAGCCAAAGACGAATATAAACGAGAAACCAGGAGACATAACCGCAAATGAAATGAACTTATCACATTGAAACAAAAGCAAATAGGAAGGACCTATATAGATGAAATCGATTAAGTAAGTAGTCAAATCGAAAGGCAAACATAAAAGGGTTCGCCAAGTAGTGTTATTCTTACTAGATTCAGGCGATGCTCTGGTTTGTGAAGCCAATGTTTTTATTCAGTTAGACTTGGCAAAGGAGAACATATTTCTCGTTCAAAGTATAGATTTAAATTATAGTACTTCAGTTTTGAAATTTACTTAAAAAAGAAAACAAGCAGGGCATGTTTAAATACAATAAAAGTAATCTACCTCCACCAAAGAACATAACTAATATTAAAATTACTAAAAATTAAAAGCAAGCACCTATTAAATGATAGGCACAACTTTACTAATACAGAATCATACAATGATTACTGCGTATGTAACGACGTTACTACCAAATACTCTACCTAGCCTTATCTTCATAATAATATTGCGATTTTCAAATTTCTTCGTCCACTTGCTTTAATTCATATTTCATCTTTCATTTCTGTAAAAAGTTAAGGCTACATGAGTAACACCAAACATATATCAAGTATAGAAATGTCAGAAGTTATGAACCACAATATTCAAATATGAAGGGATAGTAACACTTAAAGCAATATATATTCTATATGTGGGTAAATACGTAACATGCACCGAAAATATAACACTTAAGAAGAATAATGTACTTACCTATATTGAAACTTAACCGTACTTATAACGCGGATCCGAAATCTCACGCGCGCATTGAACACCAACGAAAGTAAAATCGACCCTACTGTACTTACTTACGTAATTAATTGCAAACTCGCGCGAAAATAGACACACACGATGCCTAGATAGACCTCACTCTCAAGACTAAACACATGTCACAAAATTTAAACAGTCCTTCTAATACGTAACTTCAAAGAGCAATCACCGACCCATTGAAATAACCTACTGAGCCCATGAACAACGAAAATCTAATACTATGTGTTGTTCTGTGCCGGTAATAATCTGTTATCCGTTGATTTTGGTTAACTGACGTGAAATATGGTTTACATGTTTCTTGGTATATTGGTATATGCTCCAGTGCTGGCAACCACTCACGTACCCACTCGGGATGTTAGGCCATTGACCAGTCTAAGTGGACGGCAGTAGAAGTTACCAGGTAAATTAATGAAGGGTATTGTACATCGTCACCCTCATGAAGGACGTAGAATGGAAACCAAGAGGTGTGAAACTGTCTAGCCGTCTACCGCGATACACTCCTTTTGAATACACGTAGGAGCTAGAATAAACTCAAGCCACCTGCTCGTGCTTCTCGGTAGCAAAGTTTCGGAGGTAATTTACCGTGGAAGGTTTGGTGTTCAATTCAGAGCGCAGATATACTAGCTATAATTCTTTAAAAGGGCAATATAGGAGGAACATTTCCTCGACTTAAAGGTAACCCCGCCAGGAGGAATGTACTCTTGACTTAAGAAGAAGGTAAAGCAGAGAGGATCTAAGCAAATCTGGACACATCCTAAAGGAAATGTTCCAATAATATGTCTGACCCACCAGTACTCTTCCAGAACGTACACAATTCGGGATTAGCAGAGTCGCAACGACATAGAATTTGGATCAAACCTGAATGGATAAAAGATAGTGAGTTTAGGAAAATCTCAACAGGAGGAGGACGACCACCGCGGTTGCAACTCGGTCTCGCACTGCAACGTGCGAAGTCTCTTCCCGGAGAAAGTTCCGCGCACAAAGGAAGAACCTCTAAAGAATTGTGGTATGAGGACAGTTAGGCCACGGAATATTACGATCTAATTATCATTCTTTAAAACAAAACTGTTTCTGCTCTGAAAAATTTGCTTAAAAATTGACAATGGCGCACTATCTCATTTCCATAAATACTACAATAGGACTTCTTACACGCTTCGTATCGTTGGTCTGGGGAAGATGGGCACACACTACTACTGTGAGTCAGCAAAGAACGCCTAGAAATAAGAGGACGCACTATGCATAGATACTACTGACCAGACAAAATTATGGTATGAGCGAGGGTAGAAGAAGCTAGTGGGAGAGCTATTGAAAATATGTCTTTCGTAAAGATGTGTTAAAATATGGAATTAAAACCTCTCCAGTATGATCTCTGTGCCGAAAGATCGAAATCGGATCGGAACTCTACTATGGGTATGTTTGTTGATGCGAGAGTATGGAACATGAAGGTCTTGGGGAGAACATGTACCGAAGGACCAGGTGAATGACAGCAATTCGGGGACAAATAGAGATGTTACTCTCTTTGACTGTGCTAGTCTCCCAGGTATATTGTTGTGGTTGTGACTGGCGATCGCGATTATGTCTGTACTGGCGATACAGCCGTTGTAACCCTGTAAACCTGAGCGATAACCTGTGTAGGCATCTAGGCCTGTGATGATTTGCTTGAACTTCGGCGTCCTGATATGTTGCAGTCGCGTGTTCGGTAGAATTGACGGAATCGGAAGTTAGTGTTGTGCAGTCCTGGATGTCGTGGCTGCACATCGCGTTGATCCTGTACGAGGCTCCTGTACAGGGTGCCAAAACAACCACCCGGTCCAGCGATAATGATATTGCAAGAGCGTCATACTCCATTCAAATCATCCATTGTTATATCGCTGAAATGAGTATCAGAGGCAGGACGCCCCCTACACGAGCGACACACGAAGGCGCCCCAGATCTACCAGGAGGGAAACAGGATAGGGGAGGCCGAGCTGGACGAAAACTCACGCTGGACAGTTTTCGCCCGCGCCCAAATGGAGTGAATTTAACCCTAATCAGCGCTCATAGGATTGCGCAGAGACTGGACGACAAATGAAATTATATGTCCATGGTATAATTAACAACTATGCCATGCGGCGAGAATTTTAAATTTGCTCCACCTGATACACGCATAAATTCCTGGCAATCCTCGTTTAGAAGATATTTGCTAAAATCCCCTCTCAAGAACCACTACACAACTAGAAATATAGGAACACAGACAACCACCTTTCCAGTTGACAATTCTCGGATATCATAATGGGGGGGTATTATACAGCGAAGAATCCACGCATAAACCACCGAAGACCAACGTAAATCGCCACACGTATTAGACCGCTATAGGGTCGCCTTCGGAAAGTGTTGTTGTTGGGGAAACCAGATGCTAAAGTGTTTTCTGTTTTCTAATTTCTTTGAGCGAAGCGCATCGCGGGCATCAATAAAGGCAGCAGCCTGTCAGCCATTCCTGCGTTTAATCATATAAAATGATTCTTTTAAAGGCTGGGTTTTGAAATTAAAGCCAACCAATTAAGTGACAATATAGTGCAGGAGAGATCGGCTAGGGTAGACATCAACCGACATTAAAACTGGAACATTACGACAAACCGTGGGCCGGCGCCTCATTACATAGAACGAAGATTATATAAGGTAGAATTAAAGGAATTATCGCGCAAAGCCTGAATGTACTTCTACACCCAATACGTCCGTGTCCCTGATGTTGGAAAATCAAAATTGACGAAAAGAAAATCTTCAATCGGTCTCTATCTTTCTCTCTTCCACAGACGCTTATGCTTTGCGCTGATCTGGAGGCGAATTGGTGCGATTTTTAACTATTCCATGTTTTTTGCACAACTTCGTTTGTAAAATTCTGAACGTAGACTCTAGCAGCGTCAGTCTTGTACTAAGGGCATTTCCGGAAACGGAAAAGATGCAGTAATTCGACCAACACGGTTTCCTCGTAGTGTATATCCCCGCAAGCTACCTGTCTACATCATCTCTACGAAGCTACAGCGCGCATATTCGCAATATCTTGGTAAGCGCAATCCTTGAAAACAAGAAATGTAATTTCGCCTATGTCATTTTACATTTAGGAAGAGGACCAAAAAACAAAAAAAACACAAACATATCAAGAAATTCTAATCTACACAACGTTTATCGAATAGTCGGGGAAGAGGATAAGAATTGATAGCCACTGGATGAGGTTTAGAACCTTTGACTTCAAGAAAATAATTTTATTGTTTACAAAAAGAAAAGAAACAAAAGTAGATACATCCGAGGGAAGGTATTATCTTTCCCTTACTACGATATTCAGTGCGTTCACGCACGCTGGGACGATGACTCACTGCAAAAGAGGTATTATGCATTCAGAAATCTAACAGTAGATATATAAGAGATCAGGCACTTCGCAGAACGAGTATTTGTTTTTTGGAGAAACCACAATAATGTAAAACCTTTAATCACTAGATGTGGGAGACAACTGTCCCGGTGTTAGTGGAGCAATATTCATATTGTTGTAATAATTGCCGGATAATAACGTTAGGACATCCTACGCTGTTCATGGAGAAACAACAAAATCATCTGTAACGGTGATCACCACTAGTGTCGAGAAAACGTAATAGGGGACAGAGATTATGAACAAGTAGGCACCATACATAGAAGTGAGATATCATCTAGGGGAAAAATGATCCTGAAAATTCTTTAAAACGAAAATGCAGAAGTTTTCGTCCCGTCAGGGATCGTACTTCATTAGAAGGAAGAAGGCTGGCTCCACGTGTCAGGAACTGGATGGCATCACTTGGAATGTAGTCAAAGAAGTCATGATTACAGCTTTACCCTCAATATGAACTATTCATAGGCGTTGAAAGTGAAATCCTTTAGATGATCCATCCACCTTCTAGACGACCAGTTATTGTGTTGTGAGCACTAAAAAGGAACTGTACTAGGCGGAATGTTCCGCTCCCATACGATTTAAAGAGCGATAAACCAAGATATTATAGCTTTCTAAATATTGACGCTTAAAAACGCATGTCCATACTATAAGCCAGGGCCTCCTTTTTTCGGTTAAGACCTGTATAGCCTTATTTTCACAGCTTTACTCAAACAGTTTGGAGGACGTAAAGGGCTAGGTTTTTCTTTCCCGTTCTCATCTAATTGAGCTAAGACTGCTCCCTATACCAAAAAATCGCCGGCAATCTGTGCTTAAAATGACGCCATCGGTTCTACCGAGTAACAGAGGAAAGATAAGTTGGCTGGATCATAGAAGTAAAAAATCTTCCCGCTTCAAAGATGCATAAGCCAGATTGTTTGCTCCATCATTGCAAGAATAATGGCATATTCTTCAATTTCCAATGAGCAAAGAACGTTAGTGGTGCACAAAAGAGAAAGGAATAATGGCAAAAACAGGTATCATGATGGCACAATTAATTAGAAAAAAACCCGAAGGAGCTTGAACGGACATCAGACACATTCTATGGAATTTTAAATCCTTTAATAGCTTTCAATTTAACCGGATCCAGGGGAGTAGCCACTTTTCTACTGATTTTTAAAAAACCTAAGAATAAGTGACACATCACTTTTAGAAGAAAGAAACACTTTCTCAAGCTTTATTTTTGAGGGAGCGTCTATTTCAGGCATTTTAAAACCATTAATGTAAGATTGTGCTATATGTGAAAACTGTCTTTACTGAAAAATAAGATATACGTCGAATAAAAAGCATAAAACAAACGACGTCCTAGCAAGCCGAAGAAGAGTGCCATTTCCATTCTCCGGCCTAAAAAATCGACGGGGAAAGCCCAGCGCACCTTAGAGCATTAATTCTCATTTGCCAATGAACCTCGAGAATGGAGAAAGCAGTGTAGGGACGAGGACAGTGGTTCGCATTCTAGTGTGAAACCTGAGAGCAAGTCAACGTGGAGAACACGCGTAGTGGACCCGATTAAGGACCAAGGATTCTGCGATGTTCGGAAGCGGCGGATAGCGTTTGCACCGTGAGCGCGATTCAACTTTCGGTAGATCTACCACTACTTCATCATTTTACCAGCACTCTTTTTAGGATTAAAGTAAAGGGAGAATTATTAGGACGAAATACTTAGGTTCTATGTAACCACTTTCTCCAAACTGTCCCTCTAACCATTCGTCTAATCGGCCTCCACTGTAAACTACTATGGGAGCAGTAATCCTCATAATGACCGCGCAGTGTACCACAATTCAGTCTGGGACTGCACTTCCATTGGCTTTAATAAGAAAGATTTGTTATACAGGGACCAGCTGCCAAACCTGGAAATCATCATGCTTAAAGCAATAGTGTTCTATTTTAACTAAGAAAGAAAGCAATGTCTTCAAGTTGTGAAGGATTATTTCAAACATAGTTTGTATTGAATCCTTACTGGATTCTGAAAGTAAAATTTCTCTGATAAAACTTCCCTGTTTGAATGCCTTGGAAAGACCCTTTAGAAAGCAGATAGGACTGTCATTAATGTCCGTATGGTTTCTGTCCAGGTTTTGCTAAAGAAGCGGAGAAGCTGTTGTAAGTAGGCAGTGGTTGTCGCCACTTGTAAGCACTCCTAGTTTACTATTTTCTAACAAATATGCACCTTAGTATGGCCAAAGCTAGAAGAGTGTTTCAAAGAAAAAGCAGTAACCCTGTGAAGAGAATCACTTTTGCTTTCAGTACAGAGTGCTAAGTTCTCCGGGAAAGCAACCAATGTTGAACTAGTACCGTTAACAGGGAGAATATCACATTATGAGTGACGTTAAATATCTCTAAGTCCGTAGAAGTATACACATGATAAGAAAGAGAGTCGTCTATGACAACATTCTGGCTTTCTGTAATTGTGTCCGAGTAGGCCTCTGCACCTGTGCGACGAGGTGACAAGGAAGATTAATTCTAGGTGGCTTTAACTTCAAGTACATTTCGCTGCCGGTTTAGGTCGAAACGAACGAAGATACGAAGACAGATTAAGATAAGCTAAAAGTAATTCCAGCTGAAAGAACTTAGGAGGTCCTAATTAAAAGAATCAGAAGAATAGTGCAGTCATGTATCGCAGCGGTAGTTTAGAAGTACTGCTGTACCTATCTGTGCTATGGGCAGCATTATACTTACTCTTTTCTGCTGACAAGATGTCACTCGAATCACCACATCTATTGACTAAATGACACCTCAAACCAACTTTTCTCTGATGCCATGACACTCACTACTTTCTGAGCTACAACCTTTTTCCATATTTACTCTAATATTATCCATCTCATCGATGCAGAGACGAACTAAAAAATTCTTTGACTGTTCCCAAAGTACGGAATAACATTCAACCGATCCTCCGCCTCTCCGGCAGCATTCTATATAGATTCATTTAACGTAGCTTAGCAGGACAAAGGGGTTAATACCTGGTTAGTGTCTGAGTGTCGCACGACGCACTACAAAACTTGCACCGTAGGTGATGTACCAATCCACAACTTGTAGAGCCCCTACACATAGGTTGCACTGGAGGAATGCAAAACGTGGTGCAAGTAGGCCGGAATTGCACTCAAGCCATGCAATGCAATTTTGAGCTTATAACACTAGTACGTGCTAATCGGGTGCATCGAGGACTTGGTGCAACTGGGAATGCACTGAGTGCAATTGCAATTTTTGAGCTTATGTACACTAGTGTGCAATGGGATGGCAAGGTCGGTGACACTGGGGTGCACTGTGGTTGGCCCCGCTTGTAAGTCACTAAATCTCCCATTAGAGGGAGCAGGAGTGGTCAATGCAGCCTCGCGTTTGAAGAGGAGACGCACTAGTTTTCCTGGGAAAAGGGTGTTTGAGAGTCAGCAGCCTCCGGGAGGGGAGCGATTCATTTTTAATTCAAAGCAGACACTGCCACGAGTGGGAAGGCCAGCCGATACAATTTATTCTTCTAAGAGCACAGGGCTATTGAAGGTCCCGCTTAGTTCCGCACAACGCATTCATTAGTCCCCACTCTTGATGATAACCATTTTTTACACTGCGAACCAAACAATCGCATCATTATACACACTCCTTGCTTAAAATGACCGATATCTCTCGCACTTTGTAAACACCTACGGCACTACTAGCCCTTAGGATTAACTAGGTCATTTACTCTATACTCCTGGATTCTCTCCCTGGCTCCTCAACGGTTCTCTCCTACTACTTTTCTCTTAGAACTTGATGATACTTCATGCCTATTACTTTTTACATTAATGGAAGAGGTAAAGCTCTGTGGAGTCCACTTAAAATTTAATGCAATTGATGTAACTTGCGCGATATATATCTTTCTACACTGGTCGCAACGATGCTCTTATTGTATGTCAACAATAATTCACACTATTTTGGTTGTAATTACCTTGGCAAACCACGAGATACTTGAATCACTATTGAAAATGAATAGCATCACGTTTGGTTTTCTCTTGAGATGCCTTTCACAGTACTGACAGTACTGCATGCACATATCGTAAGTCCGTCTGATTGCACGGTGAGTTCATTTAGCAAAATGATAAGAAAGTCATGTTTGAAGATTCCCACTACTTATGTCATCCAATCTTGCTTTAAAGATCGTGGAAACGTGACTCTCTACCGTAGGTCGGATCATAAGAAGCACCAGAAGGCGCCTCTGCGATACATCCATTCATGGCGTATTTCAACTCATGCACCGTTCAACTCTCTCTCATTGTGTGT